>PVLC010037882.1:0-15162 GCA_004027655.1 Graphiurus murinus
GAAGCAGACAGTGTATTGGGTACTTGGCACACAGACATGAACTGACTTCTTTGCCCAGTAACGGGAAGCAAGTGAATGAAGACAGGGAGAGTTAATGGGAGGAAGGTGGTGTTAGCTCTGGGCCAGGCTCTGTGCTAGGTGGATCGGATCGCAGCAAGAGGCTACCATTCTGTGCTCAGTGCTGGTTCTAAGGTGATAGGTTGAACTGTATCAGAAGGGAAAGGAGCATCTTGACAATCATTTTCTCATCATCAAATCCAATTACTTTATTTTCTTCTCCAGAAATTTCTCAAGATACTCAAAGAATCAAAGCTCCGTTCTAAAATAACCTCTGTTTATGAAAGATAAGTCATGACATCAATTTTAATTTTCCACCTGTTCTGGGCCAACAGCTGTTTTAGTTACTGGGTATTTCACAATGATCAGGATGGAAGACATCCCTGTCCTGCCGAGGCTATCATCTAGCGGTGAGAAACAAGTGAGGAAGCAGGAAAGAGTAAGTGGAGTCCTTGCCAAGGAGTGACAAGTGCTACCGAGAGAAGCAAGCAGGGTGATGTGATGGAGGAATTTGAGAGCGCACTTGGGGCAGTCAATGTGGAACTAAGGGATGCTTCTTCTTTTTGGTCCTGGGGATGGATTGAACCCAGGGGCATTCGACCTCCGAGTTACACCCCCAGCCCTATTTTATGTTTTATTTTGAAACAGGGTCTTGCTAAGTTGCTGAGGTCCTCACTAAGTTGCTGAGACTGGCCTCGAACCTGAGATCCTTCTATCTCAGCCTCCCAAGTACTGGGATTACAGGTGTGTACCACCCACAGCTGGCTCAGGCCTGCTTCTAGGTGTGCAAGCCCTACAGAGGGGATGAGCATGGCAAATGTAGGGTAAAGGAAGAAGGCTGGGCATTCCGTTCTGCCCCAGGGCCTTGGGCTAGGAGATGAAGGCTCAGAGTTCATCAGGAGCCAGATGACAGGGACAACGGTGAGGAGATAAACTTAACTCTTGGGGTAACAGGAAGTTCTTGGAAAGTTTTAACCAGGGGCATAGCATTCAGTAGTAGGTATTTCTAAAATGATCCTCTGAGAACTGTGTGTGAATGAATCAAAGCAGGACAAGCGAGAAAGCAGGAGACTTGTTAGAAAGCCATTTCTGGGGTCTAGGGAAGAAACAGTGGACAGCGGGGTGAAGAGGGCAAAACTTCTAAGGTCCCTGTTCAAAATGTAAGAACGATGCCCTGCTAAAAGAAAGGTCCCCTTGTCGGGGGAACAAATACCAAATCCAGCTCCTGTTTCTTGGTATTTCTGAATCACAGCATTTTCATCGACTTTATTTTTCATCCATATTAGGGCACAAACTCCCAAGGCACAAAACTCTCGCTTTTCTTGTCAGGCTCACTCTTCTAGGAAGTACTGTTCTATATTCAGCACCTCGTGGGTGCTACACAAATATTGATTAAACAAACTGCATAATGAATCATGTCTGCTGCAAGTGTGGGTGCCTGGAACGTGGAAACACGGGAGTGAGCTGGATTCTCCAGGCAGAGACTAGAGTCCTGACATTTGGAGAGGTGGTAGGGGAGGGGTCTGGAGCCCTCCCCGCCTCCATCTTGCAGGACATGGGATTAGTGTGGTCATTCTACTGCCGACCCCCATTGGCTGTGTGGAGACTGTCCGCAGGCATCCCAGAGAGTCCTTACCACTGCTCAAGGAGCAGACGAGCAGATGATACACCTGGTGGGTGCGTGGAAGCTTGCAGTTGGTGAGCAACAGCCCTGAAATGTGACTTAGGCCGTGGATGGAGCAGATAATATTGGAGGGAATTTAGAGAAATGTCTATACTTCACAAAGAGAGTGAGAAAAAGCCCCCAAAACAACAACAAAAACAAAAAAGGCAAATGTAGTTGTATGACAAGGCTGGAATTGGCCATCTTTTTCAGCAAAGGGTCAGAGAATCAATATTCTAGGGTCATATGTCTCTGCTGAAGCCCCTGAGACTCTGTCCCATTGTTGCCTCTGCAACAGGAAAGCAGCTGCTGACAACAGGTAAATAAACCCGCATCGGTGCTCAGATAAAACTTTGCTTATGGATACTGCAATATGAGTTTCACATCATTTTTACATAAAATATTATTTCTCCTTCAACTACTTAAAAGTATAAGAACAATTTTTAGCTCATGGGACATACAAAAAGAGGCATCAGGCTATCCAGGGCCCTAGTTTACCAATCTATATTCTGTAGGGCAAGAAATAGAACAATGGATCTGAATATTATTTTTTTTAAAAACTGGCAATTTTGTGCAGATATAATACTCAACCTTTCTTTCATTTGTCGATTGCTTAATGAAAATTAAAATGTGGCAGTTTTTGATAAAAAAGAAGAGGTGCATCTTCTAATTGGGAACTATTCTCCTCACTGAAGTCGGGGTTTCCTATAAGCCCTGTTAGGGGATCCCCACACAGAAGCCAGAAGCTGTTAATAATGCACACCAGGCCATTTTTTCTTCTTGAAACACTCCACTTAGGTTTAGAATAGGAAGTAAATGTGTGGTCCTGTCCTTGCTGACTTTGTCTCTGACCACTCTCTCTGTCCAGCCCACTCAGTCTTCAGGCCAAGGGTATCTGGGCCTTTCCACCAGGTATTCCCTTGCTCTGAAGCGGCTTCTCCCCAAGGTTTAGCCTGTCTAGTCCTCCCAGGGAACCCAGAACTCGGCTCAAATGTCGCCCCATCAGAGCAGCTATTCTTGACCAACCTGCCCAAAGCAGTTCGTCCCTTAGTGGGTTTCTTTCTTTTTTATTTTTTTTTTATTTTGTGGTACCAGGGATTGAACTCAGGGGCATTCTACCTCTGAGCTATACCCCCAGCCCTATTTTTTATTCTTTATTTTGAAACAGGGTCTCATTAAGTTGTGGAGGGCCTCACTAAGTAGCCAAGGCTGGCCATGAACCCGGATCCTCCAGTCTCAGCCTCCCGAATGCTGGGATTACAAGCATGCGCCACCATGCCTGGCTCCCTTAGTGGGTTTCTGTGACACCACACTGCCCTGGTTTATTTTTTATCCTAGATCTGGTCTTTATTCGAATCATCTTGTTAATAAACTTTTGTACTTATTTTCCTGACTCTGCCCACCAAAGGTAATCGCTCTCAGAACAAGGTAATTTCTATCTAATCTCTGCCACCTCCACATTCTTACAACACTGCTGACCACTGGGCATTATACAATACATGTTTATTTAGTGAACAGTGACAGGAAGTATTTAGAGGTGTGTTCTACATGGTGGTTTTAGAATGGTGCTGGTATTTTACTCCAGTGGGGGCTTAGAGGGACTGTGTAGGATGGGTTGGGGTTGGAGTGGGGCTGGGGAAGACTACGGCCTTGAAAAGGGAGCAGGGGTTAGGTCTTGGAGATGGGCTTAGACTATGCCGGGGTGTTTGCATTTCATTCTGAAAGCAATAAGGAGCTACAGAAGGGTTTCAAGTGGCACAAAATAAAAGACTTCAGTGTATTTATTGGAATGTTCACGTTGAAAGAATTAATCAGTATGTTATTATATATCCTGCTTATACCATTAAGGATGGCAAAGGTTAAAGAGTAATTGAACACAATCCTTAACTTTCATGAGCATAGAAAGATGCCAAAACTGAGTTAAATTCAGTGCAAATGTAACACCTGTCTATACTCTCCTTCTCTCTCTCTCTCCCTCCCTCTCTCTCTCTTTTGCTAATGGAGGTTGAACACAGGGGCATTCTACTTTTGAGCTACACTCCCAGCCCTATTTCATTGTTTTGTTTTGAAACAGGGTCTCAACAGGTTGCTGACTGGCTTGTTATTTGCTGAGGCTGTCCTGGAACCTCCTGCCTCAGCCTCCTAAGTACTGGTGATGCACGCATGTACCACCACACCCATGCTACTTCTCTACTCTTTTTGAGCTAGAGGATCTTGGAAAGATGCTCCAAGTTTTGCCATCTTGGTGTTGTTTGGCAGAAAGAGGCTGTGTGGTGGTAGGTCTACCTTCAGTCTAAAAAATGAAAATAAGGATGTGGAATTTAAAAAAAAAAAGGAGGTTCAACTCTATGCTTGCAGTTCAAGCCCTAGTGGCCCGGTCTGACCACGGAAATGAGATTTCTGCATGAGATAAGCCTCTCTGAAAATGTGCCAACATTTGGTGAAGCCATTTAAAAAATTTTAAAACAGGTTGTAAGAATGATTTTATTTACAGATCCATGGTTCTTCCACGTTCCTCATACTTGGACAGAAGTATTAACTTCCATTTGTCTTTTTTTTCCATGAACCCATGGAGAAAGGTTAAAAAAAATAAAAAAAAACCCAAAAAACAGAAACAAAAAACCCAAAATGAACTCTTTACAAGCAGAAGCCAGATCTGGTCCAAAGTGAGAGACACAATTGAAGTTTGAGGCTGTTGGAGGAAACTGTGGGAACTGAGGTCCACACTTCCTGAAGGGTTCCCATGGGCGACGCCTGTTTTGCAGGGTTATTCTTTAGCTGCCTTCTAAGATGGTGACATTTGCAATCGTGAAACTACCATTCTTTTAGGAAGAAACAGGGAAGGTTGCTCACAGCCTATGGAGATCGCTGTTGGCAGAGTTAAATATTTACTAGTAATTTTTAAATGTGTAAGATGAGCACAGATGTGATACTCAATGTTTGAGACATGGCAGCACTCATTATCTATAACGTTTTTGTGTTTGTCTCCAAAATTTATTTATTTATTTATTTATTTATTTTGCAGTACTGGGGATTGAACCCAGGGTCCTTCTACCTCTGAGCTACATCCCCAGCCCTATTTTTTATTCTGTACTTTGAAACAGGGTCTCAGTTGTGGAAGGCCTCACTAGATAGCCAAGGCTGGCCGCAAACCTGTGATCTTCCTGTCCCAGCTCCCCAAGTACAGGATTACAAGCGTGTGCCACCATGCCCAGCTTTGTCTCCAAAATTAATTTCCTTTTTTTAAAATTCATTCTATGACTTTAGGAGCATTCTATACAGCAGTTTGCACTGAGGAGGACATATCTCACACCACACACCCTTCCACAAAGATGTTCTTGCCCATGCCACTTTGTCTCCAAGCTTCCCCATTTTGTTATTATAGGCCATTTTTAAAAATGGTATCTCCTGTGTCATTGGATTTCTGTCTTTGCCACTGGTTGGTTTCAGTTGTTTGGCAGTGATTAGTTAAAAATGCTCAGGGGGAAGCTGGGCATGCTAGCACATGCCTCTACTACCAGTACTTGGGAGGCTGAGATAGGAGGATTGCAGGTTCAGGGCCAGTGTTAGCAATTGAGTGAGATCCTGCTTCAAAATAAAAAAAATAAATAAATAAAATCAAGGGTGCAGCTTGGATGTAGAATGCCCCTGGTTTCAATCCCCAGCACCAAAAAAAAAAAAAAAAAAAAAAAAAAGAAAGGAAAAATAAATAAAAAGCAGAGGGAGACAGCGCTCGTAGAGGCAGTGGTTAGAGAGACCTGGGCATTGGCAGGGAGGAACAAGGACACTATCTGGAGCCAGGTGGCCCCTTGCCCTGCTCTGTCCCCTGAGACCCCTGTCTTGCTGAGCCTCGGCCCTTCCAACTTAGGAAAGCCCTTGGGTGCATGCTCCTGCCACGTGTGGACTCGTGCTCCAGCGATGTATCGTGGCCACAGGAAGAGGCATGGGCTCTCTGAATCTATGGGAAAAGACCCTGACCCAGTTTATGGGACCCTCCCGAATACAGAAGACTCCACAAGGCTTACCGAGAAGTCATCACTGGGGAAGAACAGGAGGTCTCGAAGGGGATCATTCTGATAGGTCTTTTCAAGTTCTTCAATGACAGTCTCATAATCCAAAGGGTCCAGAAGCCGAGGCTTTTCCTGCTGTAGAAAAAAGAAAATATGATGTTAAACATCTACACATATCACCTTCCTTACTCTCCTGCATGGTGTGACTTTATTTCTTAGTGACCAATGAGGCTTTGACATCGCATAGCCCCTCCAATACAGTCATGGAGATCCCAGGAAGTTAGGACAAAGTCATGTGACTATTATTTCCAGATGTGATATAAGGTGAGAAGATTCTGAGACGCCGGCCATCTCCCTTGGTAATTCAAGCTGTTGGCACCAAATCCCCAAGGCTCACAGAAACCCCACCTATAGCATCCACACAGTAGATGTTTCTGTAAACTTGATCTTCATCAAGGCCTTCTGTGGACCTGCTATGGTGTGTTGATGATGATGGTCAGCTTTGCTGAATTCCATACTTCCTTGTAAATTCTACTTCAGTCAATTAAAAAATGTTGGCCCCCTTGCTAACAAAGGATCACAGGCTGTCTTAGTT
This sequence comes from Graphiurus murinus, assembly GCA_004027655.1. Lineage (NCBI taxonomy): Eukaryota > Metazoa > Chordata > Mammalia > Rodentia > Gliridae > Graphiurus > Graphiurus murinus. Next base: position 6,326 of record PVLC010037882.1, read on the forward strand.
GTCACGGAAGCACAGATCATGCGTCAGGATGAACTACTTGGCTCTCAGCCTCTCTGTCTCTACAGAGGGAAGCTGGGTCAGATTCTAACAGAACTGTACAACACAACCATTGTAGACACGTGAAAAACAGGCAAGTCTGGAAGAATAACCAATAATCATACTATATTAAAACCCTGACCCCAAGAGGAAAGGCACATCCCTCACAGAAGCATGCCCAGTGCTAACAAATAAATGATAGGAGGTGTGATGGGTTCATGTGCTTTCTCCCAACTGTATACAACTCATAAAGTGAGAAAAATGGACCCCCTTCCAAAAAAAACACCATGAGACGGAAAACCAAATGCACAATCTGATTTCTCTACCCCTTTGATGAAGTCTTTCTGCAAACTGAATGAACAAGGATGATTCTTTGATTTATTTTTATTCAACAACACGAAGGCTGAGTGCTCAGGTGATCTCATAAATGGGGAAAAAAAGGTTTCTTTTTTCTCTTTTCACATCAGTGGCATCAACAGAGCCCCCTTCATCAGCCTCCTAGCCCCTCCCACATGCCTTCCTCCCCATGCTGAAAAGCACACAGATTTGCTTTTTATTTGGTATCAAACCCAGGGGCATTTTACTTCTGGGCCACATCCTCAACTCTTTTTATTTCTTTATTTTTGAAACAGGGTCTTGCAAAGCTGTTGATGCTGGCCTCCAACCTGTGATCCTCCTGGCTCAGCTTCCCAAGTACTGGGATTACAGGAGTGTGCCATTGCGCCCACCTGTCTACAGATTTAGCTTTTATAGAGACCTTTTGTTTGTTTGTTTGTTTCCTGACGTTCTCTGCTGGTAAACCCCTCACAACTTCCATTGATGTTTTAAAAATTGCTAATGGACTCCTCAAAGTAGCAGTCAATATTTATTTTAATGATTTTCCAAATATAAAACAAAACGAAGCAAAATGTGAGCACAGCAAGCCAATCGTAAGGATCTTCGAGCACATTCTGAGTTTAAAAAATTATAAATGCTTCAGTCCACTGAGGGAAACGTGAGTGAATATTCTCTCTGGAAAGGCCTTTCAGGTGAAGTGGCTACATTTAGCAAATAACGCGGAACTCCATGGAATATTTGGAGAAAAGAAGAAATTTACTTGCCCAGTATAATCTGTTTAATGAAAGTGCTGTGGGATTGAGCATTGTGGGGTAGAAGATGAGCATGAGGGCAGGACTTGGGTAGCTTTAAAAAAAAGACTTTTGACGGGCATGGTGGTGCACACCTGTAATCCCTATACTTGGAAGGCTGAGACAGGATCACAGGTTTGAGGACAACCTCAGCAAGTAGTGAGACTCTCATCAACCTAGCAAGACCCTGCTTCCAAATAAGAAATTGGGCTGGGGGTATATCTCAAAGGTAGAACCCCTCTGGGTTCAATCTCCACTACCACTAAACAAATATACTAAGTAAGTAAGTAAGTAAGTAAGTAAATAAATAAATAAATAAATAAATAAATAAATAAATAGAGTCTCTTCAGAATCTCTGCATTTTGATGTGCTTGATGTTATTATTATTATTATTAGTATTAGTAGTGGTAATAGTAGTAGCAGTAATATTCTTATTATTATTTAGTAATAGCAGTACTGGGAATTGATCCCAGGAGCATTCTACCTTGGAGCTACCCCCCCCTCAGCCCAGTTTTATTTTTTATTTTGAAACAAGGTCTTATTAAATTGCTGAAAATCTTGCTACTTTGCTGATATAGGCTTTGAACCTGTGATCCTCTTGTCTGAACCTCTCAAGTACTAGAATTATAAACGTGTGCCCCCACACCTACTTTCATGTTACTACTTTATTTAGACTTATTTTATTTTTAATTTTTTTTTTTGGTACTGGGGATTAAACCTAGAGGCATTCTACCTCCAAGCTACACCCCCAGCCCAATTTTATTTCTTTATTTAGAAACAGGGTCTCACTAGGTTTCTGAGAACCTTGCTACGTTGCCAAGGCTGACTTTGAACCTACGATCCTCCTGTCTTAGCCTCCCAAGTATTGGGATTACAATCATGAGCCACCACACCCGGCTAGACTTACTTTAAGTTCCAATTCCTTATTTCCCAGGCAAAAGTTAATCCCAAGCAACACAGACTGATAGCTCAGAAGGCAAATTCAGGCTGCAGATGTCTGGTTTGGCACCAACATTTTTTTTTGTTTTGTTTTAAATTGGTTTCCAATGCCTTTAAGTAGTGGCATTTCACTCCAGTTCAGCTATGGGCCTCAGTAGTCTTTATCCGTTACTACACCTGCCCTGTAACATCCCACATTCTACTACCAAATGCCATGTGGGGCCTTCAACTTTAAAACACTTCATTTACTATGGAAACTCTTTGTTTTCAATACGAATATATAAGCATGGCAAGTAGCAAATGAAACAAGCTGTAGAGTGAAACACTGTCCTTCAGAAGCTCTTCTCTCCACCACGGATTCCATTCATTGGTCATCTGCGTCCCTTCCCCTCCCTAAAGTTTCTTTTGGCTTCAGTGTACATGTGATGGCCTTAGATACTCATTGTGACACCCATGATGTGGCTACTAAGACTTTTCTCCCTTTTCCTCTTCCTCATACAATGTAGGCAAGACAGTGCAACTTTAGTATGTGTTGCAACTCACATGGTTAAAGGGAAATGACCCAAGGATATTCTGAGGGGCCTTCTAGAGGCTGGCTCTCATTATCTTTTAATTTTATTTCTCATTAGCCCTGAACACGAGTATTCATTAAAAAGCTGGAGATAAGAAGATCTTCCACAGAAGTACTTTTACTGGTTGGGACCCAAACTCTACCTAAAATTAATCTTATTTGAGTTTGTATAATAGGCAAATAACAGCTCTCAAGGAAAAGGTAATTGATAAAACAGTAGAAAAACTAAATCCTACACTATTTTTGGCATTTCCAATTAAAGAGAAAGCCGGCATATTTCTATAAATTCATTTCAGGCTATGACATACCAGCCAATTAATGAAAGATATTTATTAGGCTGTCCCTGTTTAGAATTTTGTACTGAGGTTATTTTGACATGGCAATCTCAAATTCTATCTGCTTAATAATTTTTCACCTTGAAGAGGTAGATTAGTGAAATTCTATCTTTCCAGGGATTTTATTAATCAATATGTAACATTTGAGGTATTCGACATTTCAGAATTTTGCCGATATGACATTTAACAAGAAAATTGCTTTGATAATATTCACGCACACCTAGGGCCTGGGATTTGAAAAAGCTTACCACAAAAGCTTTATGCACCTGTGATGGCGAGAATCCAGTCTACACAAGCAGTAGTTTTCTCTGCAGTAAGGGAGCCATCTGCTCAGTGTTTGGGTCAAAGAGACCGATGTATGCAGGGATGGTGGGGTCAGTTCATTTCTCACTACTTCTCCCTGCAGAGACACTGAGTGAAACTGGGAACTGAGCAGCACTGATTTACAGTTTTCACAAGGGTTGAGTTGTCCCTCCTGCATTTGATGTGCCTATTTCTTCTGGCAGTGCACCAACTGGGATAAGGTATGTGCCAAGATTGCCCTGAGTTGGACTGGATTTTTATAGTTCCTTTTACTCGATTCTCTTTCTCTCAAATGAGTAATGAATTTCATTAGCTACTTTAAAAGTCACCCTGCATGGGAAAAGGCACCCACCAGTACCTGCTATTATGCAGCGGGTTGGTGTTGCACCACAGTGGTAATAGGCCCTATTCTTTTTATATAGTATTAAGAGATTTGTTTGATCTAGTTCCCCCAATCCACAGCTCTCTTCCAAATCAACTTCACAACAGAAGAATGGGCCCCTGTCACAAAAACAAATGCTTTCTTCTCCTGTACTTATTCCACAACTTCTCATGGGATGCCAACAGGACATCCAAGCCCTGGGGTGGTGAAGCTGCCATCTTGGTACTAGTCCAGGCTACCAAGACTATGCGGTTGGCTCGCAACAAGTAGACTGCCCGTGCTTTAAAAGAAGATGCTAATTTCAAGATTACAAAGATCTGAGTTATTTTCATTGAAATTATTTTCATTATAATTCAAAATCAAGTGGGTGAAGAAATGAGACTGGAGAAAATACACATTTGAAGAATGTAACCCTAAAAAATCAAATGATTATATCACCAAGATAGACTGTCCTCCAGAATAAAAGTACAGTCTAAGCCAGGTGTGGTGACACATGCATATAATCCCAGTACTTGGGAGGCTGAGACAGGAGGATTATAGGTTCATGGCTAATCTTAGCAATTTAGTGAGGCTCTCAGCCACTTAGGGAAACCCTGTTTCCAAATAAACAATAAAATAGGGCTGGGGGTGTAACTTAGTGGTAGAATGCCCCTGGGTTCCATTCCCAATAACACACACACACACACACCCCACAGTATAGTCTAACTAAAAGTAACCTAGGCTACCCAGCTTAGAGAAGGTATGATTTTAGGTTTTCTGTGTTAAGATACATTAGGAGTATAACAGACACTCTAGAGCCAGAATTCCAGTCAATCCTTGCCTTGCTGCAAGGGGCTATGAAGCATGGGGCATGGTAATTAAAATTATTATATCTTAGGTTTCAGCTGAGTGTGGTGGTACACACCTGTACTCCCAGTCCTCGGGAGGCTTGAGACAAGAGGATTGCAGTTCCAAGGACCTCAGGAACTTAGCAAGGCCCTCAGCAACTTAGTGAGACCCTGTTTCAATATAAAAATAAAATGGGACTAGGGTACAACTCAAAGGTAGAATATCCCTAAGTTCCATACCCGGCACCAGGCACACATACATACACACACACGTACATGTACACACAGACACACCCTATTTCTTAGATGTCACATTTGTAAAATGGCTTAATAGGATAAAATGAGGTAGAATTTATAAAGGCATCACTGAACCTATTGTACTCACTTCCTAAGTATTATATAGATAAAGGTTGTGGGATTTAAATTTTCACCAGTTATGAATGGAAAAGACCTGTGTCATAAAGTCAATGTGTACAAAGAAGAGATAGTAGGCCATCAATAAATATGTGTTGGATAATTAAGTTTATATCTTTTCATCCAGGTCCAAGAATTCCTCTTCTAGGATGCTAAAAGAAATGGACATATGTATAACTCAAGATGTATACAAGGATGACTTTGTAACCTTCTGTTTATAACAAGATGGAGAAACATGTTCACCTACATCTAAGGGGCACAGGGGAGGGAGGGAGGTTTGGAGGTACACTTGAGTGAAGACATCAGAACTATTACTCACAAAAAAGTAGTTTATAATTTTCAGAGAACAATGTATAGCAGAGAAAGGCTTAATGCTACAATCAGCTTTATGAAGTACATTGGGACTAGAATAGCCTGCTAGGCGTGGTGGTGCATGTCTGTAAGCCCAATACTTGGAGGCTGAGACAGGCTTAAGGTGAGCCTCAGCAACTCAGTAAGATCCTCAGCAACCAAGTGAAACCCTGTTTCGAAAGCAAATCATAGAAAGGGCTGGGAGTGTAGCTCAGAGGTAGAATGACCGTGGGTTCAATTTTAATACCCCAGTACCAAAAAAGAAAAAAAAAAACAAAAACCAAACAGACTAGAATAGGGGTTAAGGAGTGGAGTCAATCAATCAGTCCATGCCATTGATTGCCGTTGATTTACTGCACTCTTCAATTCTTCAGTAAAGATAGTTAACTTCTGTTTTACCTATTGTTGGCTTTGATATGGGAAAACCTGAGGAAGGTGAATTCCACGATCAAGATAGCAAGCATTTCTACCAAAAGAAAGACAAAAAAGGGGTACTGTCTTAGAAAAAGAGAAACTCAGGGTCATCTAGACAATGGTACAGTTCTAGATTCACACATATTATGACATTAGATTGGACTCTAAGGGGTAGACAGACAGGAAGAACACAGCCAGGTAAAAATGGGAGACAATGTCATCAAAGATAGAAAAAAAATATAAAATCCAGGCACACTGACCCCATGAGACCACACGTGCCCATTAAAACCGGGTTTTTCGAAGTTAAAAATAAAACGACAAAATATCTGTTTGCATTAGTGTTTAAAATAGGAGTAAATATCAATTGGCAGAGTAACTGCAGATGATTTTTAAAATTTTAAAGAAAGAGTAAAGATATAGGTCCAAACATTATTAGTTATTATATCAGGGCAGAGCTGTGATATTTAGGATTTTACTACTTTTGGTTTTTCTACCTTCTCCAAATTTTCTATAATGAACATGTGTTGCCTTCATCGTGGTGAAAACTTGCTTTCTCAAGACCACCAAGGCTTCCTTGAAACACTGAGGGAGTTACTTGATTTTAAAATTGTTTATCCTTTGAAAATTCACCAGAGAGGAAGCGTGGAAATATCACAGTGGGACTTCACATAGCAATCCAACCAACAGATTCAAGTAATTAAGAAAAAAAAAAGATACTCAAAGGACTCCAGGGAAAATAATTACAGATTAGGAATGTGGTTCTAGAAGCGAATGTCAGCAAAACAGGGAAGTGCAATTAGCAGTTCAACAGCTGACATATTTTGGGCTTGGTAGGGGAACCACACACATCTGCTGGGTTACTTAAACACCTCTGTGCAATGGTCAGTGCTGCAAAGAAATTAGAGGGAAGTTCAAGGTCTTTTACCTACCAGCTGTGTGACTTGGACAAGTCATTTGAGTCTCAGGTGACGTTGATCTGAGTGGAAAAAAGGGCAATTCTATTGTAAACGTCATGGGGAAGAAGTAAGCAAGAGTGGCCAGTAAATCACAGGATGGCAGACAAATAGAGGTTTGCCTTTATGTGAAAATGATTGAGAATTTCCCTACGTGTTTTACCCCAAAGCGTGTATCCAAACCCACCCGTCAAACCAATCAGTCACAACCACACTAAATTCTTCATGTACCTGGAACTGTCCTGCATGTTTTGTATATTTGTTATCTAAATTTGCTTTAAAAACTTTGATAATGAATGTTCTAATAGAGCCCCCCCACCCAAAAAAAAGCAATAACATAAGAAAAAGTACTGAAATAAAAAAGGGATCTGTGAATCTCCTAAATCAAGTCAGGCTGATCTGTCCCCCTTAGGAAAAAGGTGGCCATCTACCTAATTATGCATAGCAGACAATGAAAATGACTTTGAAAGTCTGCCTTTTGTTTTCCTTGAGAAACAGCCAAAAAATAGAGCTTTGTATTTATACTTTTCAGATAAAAAGAAAAAGATTAAACTTAGGATTAGTTTGGTATTCAACTTGTTAGCTTTGCAAATAGAAATATCTAGAGAACCAACCATCCATGTTACAGATGCTTAGAATTTCTTTCTGTAGCTCTTTCACCAACACCTTATTGTGTAGTGGCTCTGAGAAGCTACTCAGGGGTGTTGGAAGTAGAAAGAGAGAACAATCTTTATGGCAAATCCCTCCTATTGGGGGGCTGCATATTTGGGTTCTAAGTTTTAAGTGTAATTAGGGACACGAGACTTTATTATCATTTTAGATATGACTTTAGTTCTGTTGACATTAACTACTTATTCTTTGATTCTCCTTTTCAGAAAATATGGTCTTTCCAAGAAAGATTGTGAAGAGAGCCCCTACACACACACACACACACACACACACACACACACACACACACAACTTTGAGACATTTTATGATCTTTCTGTGACATGCAGTGCATCCTACAGTGCAGTTTGGGGACTCCCTCACTCTTCTTAGACCTCTCTTGTCATTTCTAGGTAGCTGCATCTTTATTTTACTTTCATTTTCATTTTTTGTTCTATTCAGAACAGAAGCAAGTCATATATCTGAATGCCTACTTCAGTGTACAAAACTATTCATTCTGGTTAATGACGCAGAAAGAAAAACCAACAAAAATTGATATTTACTTTAGCATCGATTGGAGAGGCTCTATCAGAACACAATATGCCAGTTATTTAAAAATTCTGTTCACATTTTGGCACACAGCCAAGCAGAAAGTTCACAGCAGTAATCCACAGGGTCCTCAGAGAGACCCTGAAAAAATTCCAAATTTGAGACCTCCACAACATTCTAAAAATAACATAGCTAAGCCGGGCGTGGTGGCGCACGCTTGTAATCCCAGCATTCGGGAGGCTGAGACCGGAGGATCCGGGTTCAAGGCCAGCCTCAGTTACTTAGTGAGGCACTCCGAAACTTAGTGAGACTCGGTTTCAAAATAAAGAATAAAAAATAGGGCTGGCGGTATAGCTCGGAGGTAGAATGCCCCTGAGTTCAATCCCTAGTACCGAAAAAAACAAAAAACAAAAAACAAAACAAAACAAAAAACAAATAAAAATAACATAGCAGTTAACTAATTTGTGTGCTATCAAGATAACTGGTTAAAGTTCTTAGAGGAAATAAAAGATCTACAGGACACATGAATTCTTTAGACCCTCACATCAGCCAGGATCCTTTGGCCTTAATGTTACTGGACTGGGACCAACTTCCACACCATTTGTGTTTAAAACAAATGGGAAGATTGGAGAGAGTCCATGCAGCTGGCTTCATGGCCACAGCTGCTGGCCTGTGGTCGTGTGACAGATTTAATTCAGCCTTTCATCAGAGGGCATTCTACTGGACAGCTTCTCAAATGTCTGGGCTTCGAAACACAAGACTAGATTTCTTACCCAAAAGGAAATGATTAAGGAAGGAATAAGCCATCTCAGGCTGACCCTTTAACCTCTTGTCTGTCTTGAACTGCACAGTTTCATGAGAATGGAAAAACACTGGGTAAATCAAGGTTAAGAACTGTACAGCTGGGCAAACTCAGACTAAGCTGTTTGGAAATGGTTTCCTTGGTAACAAGACAGATTTAGATTGCCAAAGAAATCAGCCAGTAGTAAC
>PVLC010037883.1:0-15012 GCA_004027655.1 Graphiurus murinus
CGCTGTGGGACGGGGAAGAAAAAGGGCCAGGCGGGTGCAGGCTGCACAGCCAGAGCCAGAGCCAGAGGCTGATGGAGCGCAGGCACAGCCACGAGGGCCCAGAGCAGGGCCCCCGAAAGTTCCAGGTTACGGCAGCTCCAGCTCCTGTCTCTCAGCACTGAGCCGTGGGCCATTCCCATCACCCATCGGCAGCTTCTCGTGGCCTTCCCATCTCCACACCAGTCTCCCTGCTGTGTTTCCCTTGCACACCCGTGTCTTCCGGCTAGGCTGTTCACCTTGGGAGCAGTGGGGTAGGGGAGCGGGTTCCTCTCTCTAACTCCCTTCAGAACTTTGCACCGCGCTGGATCTTCCACGGGGGCCGGGGGATACGGACTGATCTGCCCTTAGCCTACACCTGAGCGGGGGACCCTACAGGCTTCTCAAGTAAATCCGATGAGCAGACCCCCTCCTGAGTAGTGCACACACTCTCCAGGTTGTCTTATTGGTGCTGTTCTTTATCAAAACCCTCTTGTGGAGCTGAGTGTGGTGGTGCACGCTTGTAATCCCAGTACTTGGGAGGTTGAGACAGGAGGATCGCAGGTTCTTGGCCAGCCTCAGCTATTTAGTGAGACCCTCCACAACTTAGTGAGACCCTGCAATATAAAGAATATAAAATAGGGCTGGGAGTGTAGCCCAGAGGTAGAATACCCCTGGGTTCAATCACCAGTATTGCAAAAACAGTAACAACAACAACAAACCCTCTTGTGGAGACTATAGAGATGAAATACAGTCAGACAGTATCAGATGAGGCTCCTCTAGCTCAAAGATGCGGCCACTCCACGGGCTCTGCAAGTAATGAGTTGGAGCAGACTGTGTTGTATCATGTTCCCAGAAGATGGATTGTGTGTGTGTGTGTGTGTGTGTGTGTGTGTGTGTGTGTGTGTGTGATACTAGGGATTAAACCCAGCTCTACCACTGAGTTACACCCCCAGCACTATTTTTTTTTCTTTTTTTGGTACTGGAGATTGAACCTGGGGGGTTCTACCTCTGAGATACACCCCCCCCAGCTCTTTTTAATTTTGAAACAGGATCTCACTCAGTTGCTGAGGCTGGCCTTGAACGTAAATCCTCCTGTCTCAGGCTCCTAAGTACTAGGATTACAGGTGAGTACCACTGTGCCCGGCTAGAGTGCCATTTTAAAATACAAATTGAGTATCCCTTATCTGAAATGCCTGGGACCAGAAGTATTAATAATATTGGAAAATTCAAAATTCTCTCTCTCTTTTTTCCTTCCTTTTTTTTTTTTGGTGTGTGTGTGTGTGTGTGTGTGTGTGTGTGTGTGTGTGTGTGTGTGGTACTGGGGATTGAACCAGAGGCATTCTACCTCTGAGCTACACCCCCAGACCTATTTTATTTTTTATTTGGAAACAAGGTCTCACTAAGTTGTGGAGGGACTCACTGGATTGCTGAAGATGGCTGCAAACCTGTGATCCTCCTGTCTCAGCCTCCCAAGTACTGGGATTACAAGCGTGCTCCACTATGCCTGGCTTGATATTGGAATGTGCATCACAGGTAATGAGGTGTCTTGGAGATGAGACCCAAGCAAGTCTGAACAGAAAACTCATGTATGTTTCCTATACACCTTATATACATAGCTGGAAGGTATTTTTTTTTGGCAGTACTGGGGATTGAACTCAAGGGCATTCTACCTTCAAGCTATACCCCCAGCCCTATTTTTTCTTCTTTATTTTGAAACCGGGTCTCACTAAGTTGCAGAGGGCCTCACTAGGTAGCTGAGGCTGGCCTCGAACCCGGATCCTCCCGTGTCAGCTTCCCAAATGCTGGGATTACAAGCATGCGTCATCACGCCCAGCTGCTGGAAAAGGTAATTTTATGTATATTTTAGTACCTGCATTTTGACTGTGACCAATCACACAAAGTCAGGTGTGGAATTTTCCTTTGTGACACCATGTTGATGAGCAAAACGTTTCAGATTTTGGAGCATTTTGGATTTTCAGATTAGGGATGCTCAACATGGATTTGCAGGGCTTCACTGTCAGAGAGGCAGTAGCCAGGGGTCAGAAGTGTGACCGGTGAACATATACAACTGCGCTTGCCCAGAGCACGTCACAGCTCCCCCGCTCCCCCCTGAAGTAGGCACGATTATGATCTATTTTTACACAGGAGCAACTGAGACACAGAAAGGGTAAATAGTGGCTCAAGGGCACACAGCTAGCTAAGTGGCAGAGAGCTGGGCCAGGCAACCTGGCTATAGTTGGTGCTTTTTCTTTTTCTTCTTGCTGTACTGGCAGTTGAACTCAGGGGCCTGCTATCACTGAACTATATGCCCAACCCCTTTTATTTTTTATTGTGAGACAGAGTCTTGCTAAGTTGCCCAGGCTGGCCTTGAACTGGCGATCCTCCTGCCTCAGCCTTTGGAGTCACTGGAATTACAGGTGTGCGCCACTAGACCTGGCTGGTCTGGGCTCTCAGCCACTGTCCTATCTGATCTGAGTGCTAGTAGGAAGTCATTACAAACAGAAAGACTTGCACGTGAGTTTCATGAAGCAGTAAGCACCAGAAGATCCTGAAAATGGAGCCTTGAGCAGCTCTGAGCTCGAACAAGGAGAGACCACCAGCGCCTGTGGCTTGAATACTTCAGGAAGGGGAGGGGGATTTGTGCACCGGGCAGGAGGTGAAATGAGACGACCTCAGAGTTCACCTGCTCCATGAGTCTAAACTGAGCAGTGGCATGACGGAGACCTTACTGTCCCCGTTCCCCGAGCGGTGTGATGTGCCCAGCAAGCTCTGGGCACCCCTCGCCAGCCAGCTCTTACCTTCCTTGCAGTCGTGTTTGTTGTCGTGGAGGACGAAGCCGCTGCGACACTGACACTCATAGCTGCCGAACGTGTTGACGCAGTCTTGCTGGCAGCCACCATTGTCCTTGGAGCACTCGTCCTTGTCTGTGAGGGGAGCAAACAGGGACAGACCGCAGGTGTGTACGGGCCGGAGGCCTGGCGGGGCTCCTCCCACCCAGAGAGCGCAAGAGCCAGTGCTAGGCAGCGGGCCTGACGGGAGTGGGGGGCCCAGGCGATGACCATCAGCGGAGCCAGTGAGGGGGCCCAGCTGTGGGCAGAGAAGGTGGAGGGCGGGGTGGAGGAGGGCCAGGCATCTGGAGCCGACCAGCACAGGGACCTCTACCATTACCTGCTTACTGGACAGACGGACAAGTGGAAAAACAGACACACGGACAAGCAGACTGCAAGAGAAAGGAGCAGGACGCAGGGGTCCTTCTTTTACTTCACAACGGGAAATGTCACAGACACCATCAAAATGGGAGGGGGGGCAGGCAAGTTTCCCCTGTCGGCTGAGGGGGACAGGGGAGCAGAGGAGAGCACCAGTTCTGTCCGGCCCAAGGAGGCAGCCGGAATGGCAGAGCAGAGGCAGGGGGGCGGGCTCCGAAACCCCCAGCCCACTCCGTCTGTCTGTCCGAGGTGAGCTTCCTGAGTAACGAAGGGTCTGGGAGGCCAGGCGGCCCTCACTGGGGGGTCCGGTTTCTTTTCTGCACTCGGTATTTGAGCTGGTGGGGGCGTCCCCGAGGGGGCTGCAGAGCTGGCCTCTTTTCTGAAACGACAGAGAGAAGGAGAAAAGGGACCGAGGGGTGGGGGTGGAGGGCGGGACCAGAGAGGAGAAGCAATGAAAACCAGAGCCGGGGCCTAGAGGGGCGGGCGGGGCAGCGGGCTGGGGGCAGGACGACACACATGCAGGACGCATGTCCACGCAGCCAGGTCACAGAGGGCTGGGTCAGCAGGTGGGAAGAGGCACAGCGACAGGGGACAGAGACGGAGCCTGGGGCAGGCAGAGGGCCTGGGGAAGAGCACCTTGGGAAGGAGAGAGATGGGGCGTGGTTGGTAGAGGGAGCTCTGTGTGTGGAGGGCCCTGTGTGAGCTGCGCTCAGGCTTCCGCTTGGCAGCTGCATCTACGGGGTGTGTTAGACAGGGACGCACTCACACACATGCCCGCAGACACGGGCTCCCCACACGACACACACCAGACACGCAGACAGACACACACCTACAATATGTCATGTGGGCACAGATGCAGAAACACGGCCGAGCAAACACACCACACCCTGCCGGCCAGCCTGTGTACAGGCGCACGCACAAGAGCCACGCGGCTTACCACCACCAGGGGTATGAGGACGTATACACAGACAGACACACCATGGGGAGACAGACACACCTGGGCTACTTGGGAACCAGAGAAGGACACGCAGATGCACAGGCAGAGGGCACAGGCTCAGCAGCAGCCCACTCGTGCGAGGAGAGGCGAGAGTGTCGGCTGGCCCGCACACACACTCACACGAGCACACATGTGAACTGACACACGGAGATGAGCATGGTCACGGGCATGTGTATGCTGCACCCACAGACCCTCAAGTCCGTCTGTGGTCATTTTGGCCTTAACCAGAGGCAGGCATCCAGGGAAGGTGTGTGGGCCCCAGCAGACACCCAGAGCCCCGGAGATGAACTGGGAGGCGGAAAGATGCTGGCACCCGACTGGTGGGGTCTGTAGCAAGGGGGTGCCTGTTCCTGGTCTCCCTCCCACAAGGACCTGCTTCCCCCACCTGTGCTCAGGTGGGACAGACCCATTGGGGCTCACAGAAACATGGGGCTGAGAGCTCGAACCCTACAGAGGGCAGCCTGCCCCAGGGCCCCAGAAAGTGGCCTTGGCCCTAGCTTGTGGGAAATGTGGGGTCAGAGGAACCCTGTGGCCTGGCCCGGGGTTCACTGAGGATGTCACCATGGGAGCTGCAGGGGGGTCAGCTCACAGACTTAGCAAAGACTTCCCTGATGTGTTTCGACCCCCATGCCTCCCTCGTATTTCGCCCCCAAATACCTAGCCAGGCGCCTGGCACACAGCATGGGTAAAATAAATACTTGCTGAACGAATGAGTGACATGTGTGAGTGGATGGCTGAAGGAACGAGGGCAAGTCAGTCCCGAGGAGGGCCGCTGCTGCGTCCAGGGCGGGGGCTCTGACATGGGCTTGGGGAACAAATTGCAGGAGGGGCAGAGGGGAGGCGGGCACAGACCCCAAAAGGAGATGGCACTCACCCTACAGTGCCCAAATGCCCTGGAGGTGCTGGGGTCAGACTGAAGGTCTTCAGGCTCTTGCTTCTTCTTGGCTTAGGGTCTCCTCGATGGGTGTCCCAAAAGTCCAAACAGCCCCCCTCCTGGGGGGCCACAGTCAGAAGCCCCAGGCCCTGAGGGCTAAACCTTGATGCCCACCAGTAGGGGTCCTCTGCAGGTTTCTTGTGCAGCGGGGCAATGCGTGTACGTGTGTGTACGTGTGTGTGCATGCGTGCGTGTCTTGTGCAGGGCTAAGGGTGGGACAGGCAAAATGTCATGCGTCAGGGGGAGCAGGACAGTAACTTCAGGCCTGACAGATGTGAGTGTCGGTCCCCCACCCCCTCCAAGACTGGAGTGACAGAGGGCAAAAAAGAGACAAGAGTAAGCAGGTAATGGTCCCCCATGTCCCCTCAGCCCTCTGGTGAGCACCTGTAGGACTTCTAGGTGGGCCCAGGGAAGGATGGGATTGGCATTGCGGGGGGGGGGTGTCTCAGCAAGCAGTAGGGCCGGGGGCTGCAGGGCAGAGACCCAACAGAGCGCTTTAAGCAGAGCAGGGTGGCTGGCAGTGCCAAGCAGGGACCAGTGCACGGGGCAGGTGCATGGCGTCCAGGCGGGGCAGGCAGGGGTGGGCAGCCACATAGGGGGCTTGAAGATGCAGGACCCTGGGCGGGGAGGGGAGAGGAGGCAGCATGGCCGCAGCCAAGGGCTTCTGGCTTCCTGCCCACCCCATGTCCGGCCCACGGGGGAGCAAGGGGGAGGGTCCCTGGGCCACCTGCTCCAGTCAGCCCACAGGCTTCTTGCTCTCTAAGCTCCATCCCAGAGAGCTCCTGGCTTCACCGCCTGGCTGCTGGGCCCTTTGGCCTCTGGAGGACATTAGTTGCCTAGCAGTTTAGCCCTGGCCCAAAGGCTGAGGGATCCACAAAGCAGAGAAGAGGTCTCCTGAGACCTGGAGGTCGAGCTCCAAGAGGCTGGGTGCGTGCAGGGCGCTCTGCCTGCCATTTAGACCACCCAGACAGGGGCCTTCAAGGGCCAGATGAGGCCAAGGGGCTTGCGCTCAGGCCTAACACGAAGCAGCTCTCGGTCAACAGATGCTGAAGGGATCTGAGCCCCTGTGGGCTGCGGGGAGTGGGAAGGCTTTGGTATGGAAGGGAGGGAGGTGACTCCCCTTTTTGGAAGGCTCAGCTTGTGCAGGCTCTGATTAGAAGACCAGCTGCTGGCAGATAATCTGCTCTACACGGTCCAAGGCATAGAACTCCTCTTCTCCATCCACCCCGTGTTCTCAGCAAACTGAACCCTGTTCCCAGACCTGCTCTCTCTCAGACCTTGGCCTGCAGGCTCCAGTACCCGGGACGCCCTCACCCTTCCTTTCTGCGCAGGGATATTCTGCCCTCCCTAAGGCCTGCTGCCATTATGATCTTAAGGGCTCAGAAATAATGGGGTTCAGACACTGGAGGGGCTGGCTTGGTGGCAGGCGGTGAGCTGGGGGAGCAGGGGGCAGGCTGGGGGGTACAGGGTACATGGACAGGGGAGGGGGAGCCCCATCCTCTGAGGGGAGGCAGGGCTAGGAGCTGGGGGGGTCCAAGGTTACCTGAGAAGAAGTGGGCCTTGAAGCCCTTTTTAGACACAGTGTTGTCCGACTTGAACTCCACGCGCATGTTGTTGTACTGGGAAGTGATGACCTCGGGCTTCTCGGAGCCACAGAACTTTCCGTGGAGCTTGGAGTCAGCCGTGAGTCCGCTGCGCACCTCCACGAAGTCATACTTGCACACCTGCGGGGGGAGCCCAGCTCTGGCCACCTCCTCCGGGAAGCCTCTCTGGACCACAGCTACCCTGGGGAAGCTCCCGTCCTGCAGTCCTGCAGATCTTCAGCCTTCAGTTGTCTGCTCCCCCTACCAGGTCCTCCTGGGCACCCCACAAAGCCACGGTGTACCCCAAGCCCTTATGGGCCTCCAACTCAATGTCCTGAATTCCCACCTGCCACACACTCCTTCAGGGCCCTCTCTGACCTTAGACACATCCCTGAATTGGGACCGGTCCCCTCCTCATCATTCTTAAAGTCTGAACCTCTTCCAGAGGGCAGGAGGTCGGCACTGAGCAGAACTCCCACGGCCCACACCCCTCCGTGCCCCTTAGCCCTGGGGGCCACTTACATCATTGCCCTCCGTCTCGAAGAAGTCGAACTGCAGGGAGATGCGGTACTGGGTGGGGGCCACCAGCTGCCAGATGCAGTTTTTGTTGGGAGGGTATTCCTTGGGCCAGCCTGGGCTGGTGATGGAGCCGTTTAGCTTAGTAAGGAACCCGCCACAGGCCGCTGAGGGGATAGGAGAGGTGGCATCACTGCCAGGAGTCCCCAGGCTAGGCAGCAGCCTGGGCTGGGACACAGTCAGGAGGAAAGGGAGGTTCTGCAGATTCTGCAACCCCAGGGCTTGGGACAGATGGGAGGGAGGCAAGGCGAGTCGAGTGTCTCAGAGGTGACCCTGGGGGAGGGAGTAGAGGAGCTGAGGCCTGCATGCATGGCCATTTCCATTCCTCCAGGGCACACAGGGGCTCCAAGAAAGCCGTGCACCGGGGCAGTCCTGGGAGGCACCCAGGGGGTTGCTCAGAGGAGCAGCCTGAGCTGTTAGCCTGGAGTGCTGTCACCAGCACCCGGGGCTGCCCACAGACAGAGGCTGAGACTCCGTGCCTGTCCAAGAACAGTGGTTTCCAAATTGTGGCTCGTGACCCTCTGGTGGGTGGTAACATCAACAACCAGGTCAAGATCAATGTTAACAAAACAGTAAGGAAAAAAACAAAGCAAAACAAAAAAACCAAAGCGGGTGTGTACCACACGAGTGTTCTGGGGGCTGCAATATAAAAGGTCTTTTATTGTGATAGAGATTGAATCCAGGGGTGTTCCACCACTAAGCTACACCCCCAGTCTTTTTTATTTTGAGACAGAGTCTTGCTAAGTTGCTGAGGCTAGCCTTGAGCTCTCAGTCTTCTTGTTTCAGCCTCCTAAGTATTTTTATTTTCTTTCTTTTTTTTGGGGGGGGTGGGGGTACTACTGGGGAGTGAACCCAGGGTCATCCTAACTCAGAGCTATAGCTCTAGCCCTATTTATTTATTTATTTATCTATCTATCTTTGCAGTACTGGGGATTGAACCCAGGAGCATTCTACCTCCGAGCTACACCTCCTGGCTCCATTTTTTTTCCTTTATTTTGAAACAGGGTCTCGCTAAGTTGCAGAGAATCTCACTAAGTAGCTGAGGCTGTCCTTGAACCTGTGATTCTCCTGTCTCAGCCTCCCAAGTACTGAGATTACAAGCCTGCGCTACCACGCCCGGCTTTATTTTTTATCTTGAGACGGGGTCTTGCTAAATTGCTGAGGCTAGCCTTGAACTTGCAATCTTCCTGCCTCAGCCTCCCAAGTATTTTTTTTCTTTCTTTCTTTTTTTTTTTTTTTGAGGGGGTACTGGGGATTGAACCCAGGGGCACCCTACCTCTGAGCTACACCCCCAGCCCTTTTTAGTTTTTATTTTGAAACAGGGTTTCACTAAACTGCTGAGGGCCTCCCTAAATTGCTGAAGATAGCCTTGAACCTTCAATCTTCCTGTCTCAGCCTCCCAAGTACCGGGGTTACAGGTGTGCACCACCACGCCTAGCTCCAAGTATTTCCTTCCCCTGAGTTGGGAACAGTGCTAGGGACTGCTTCCAGCTCTTCCAGAAGGGGGCTGCCCTGGACGTGAGGAAGGGCCCGGGGTCTGGAGGCGTTCTGGGGACACTCACCCTCACAGCGGCGCTTGTCGGGGGCCAGCTCGTACCCGGGGTCGCAGCTGCACTTGTAGCTGCCCAGCGTGTTCAGGCAGCGTTGCTCGCAGCCGCCACGGTTGGGCCGAGAGCACTCGTCCACCTCTGCAGGGGAAGGAGGGGGCATCACAGAGCTGGGCCAGGGCCTGGCGCCTTCCTCCTGCTCTCTGCCTGAGGGTCAAGCCCAGGGTCCCCGGAGGCTTCCTGGGACCAGCCCAGCCCTGTTCCCGGGGAAGCTGGTTGTATGTCTTAATTGTCTGCACAGCTCCAAGCCTGCCTAGTGCCCCTGGCTGCTCAAATATCCTACAAATAGACCCACCCACAGCCTCCCTTCTGAGCACGCAGGCCAGCTGGTGGCCACTGGTGCCTGTGTGCAGACATTCCCTTGAGTCTTTCCGTGAAGCCTGTGATGGGACAGTCACTGTGCCTATTTTGCAGGCAAGGGAGAGAGGCTCAACAAGGACACCTTCCCAAGGTCACACTGCCTCTTCCTCCCTGAGCCTTCCCTGTCACTGGGGTTGGCCTTTTTCTTCCCCCCGCTTTGTCCGTAGCTCCTGAAGAGCAGAGTCCCAGCGTCTCCCTGGCATTCACACCCCTCACGGTCTCCGTGTTGAAGGAAGAAGGAACGAAGGAGACGGGTTGGGCAAGGGAGGCAGGTGGGGGCCCGGGGAGGAAGCACCTTTGAAGAAGTTGACTGCGAAGCCAGCTTTGTTAATGGAGCCGTCGGAGACAAACTTGAGCCAGAGGCGGCTGGACGTGCTCTTGATGTCGTCCGGCTTCTCGTAGCCGCAGTAGCGGCCGATGAGCGTGCTGCTCTCGCTGTGCCCGTCCCGCACCTCCAGGTAGTCGTAGGCACAGCTGTCGTGGCGCTCGATCTGGGCGTGGGGGGTGGGAGGAGTCAGGGGCTCTGTCAGTGGAAGGATCTTGGGCTGCCAGGGCCCCAGCCCCTGGGACCCCGCAGAGGGGACGGGCTGTCCCCGAGGGCAACGTGGACGCAAGTGTTGGATCACAGGGCCTCTGACCCACCTCGAAGGACTGGAAGGTAAGGCCCACGTGGAAGCCCTCGGACACCTGGATCCGCCAGATGCAGACCTTGCTGGGCCGGTAGTCGTCTGGGTAATTGGGTGACTGGATATGGCCGTTGTCTTTTTTGACATCACCCCCACAGATGGCTTTGGGGACAAAGGGTGAGGTGGGGAGAGGAGAGGGTCAGTGTGCTCTGCTCTGCTTGAGAGCCCCCTCCCCACACCCCAGGCCTTCCCATGCACCCCCTGCCTCCCTTCAGAATGCCCACCGCCCGCCCCGTCAATCCTACCCGTCTACTTCCTCCCTAGAGGACCCACAACTGTACCCCTCAGGTGCCAGGAAGAGACGGGCTTAGGATGCCCAGGGACCTCCTATCTGACCCTCTCCCCCTGCCCTTCCGCAGTACCTTCATAGACGGCAAAGAAGCCCTTGCCAACCCAATTGCTGCTGCTGCGGAACTCCACCCAGAGGCGGCTGTCGGTGGATACGATGGGCTCGGGGAGCTTGCCCCCACAGAACCGGCCTGCAGATAGTGTGGACAGAGAAGCGCTGAGCCCGGACACTCTCCTGAAGAAGCCTTGCTTCTCTAGGAAGTGCAGCTGGGCCCCGATCAGCAGCCATGCTAACTGCGCGGCATCCTAAGATCACACGCCTGCTGGATGGCTTCTCGTTTGTCCAGGGTCTAGTTTGGCTTTGAAGACCCAGAGACCCCTTTAAAGCAGGATATGTGTCTGTTTCTGGGAGGACAGGTGGATCCTCATAAATCTGACTACAATTGCATGTGTGTTTTATGAATCTTTTTTTTTTTTTTTTTGATGGTACTAAGCATTGAACCCAGGGGCAATCTACCTCTGAGCTACATCCCCAGCCCTATTTTGCTTTTTTATTTTGAAACACGGTCTCACTAAGTTGTGGAAACTCTCACTAAATTGCTGAGACTGGCCATGAATCTGCGATCCTCCTGTCTCTGCCTCCCGAGGACTGGATTACTGGTGTGCGCCACCACGCCCAGCTCTTCTGGACTGTTTTAAAGAGCATGTCAGCGTCATTCTTACCTTTCTTTATTTGGTGTCCATACGAAGAAGTAGCAATCAAGCAACGGTTGTGGCTTTCTCTGCACGCTATGACATGCTTGTACAGGCATGCCTTCATTGGATCAAGTGCAGGGGATGCCCCAGGACCCCAAACAAATCCCAGACTCTAGCGACTGGGTCAGAAAACAGCCCCGTTTGAAATAAGATCCAAGAGTCAATGTAAGCGGTGAGGCCGGCCATCTGTGGAATTCTTCTAGGTTAAGAAGCGGCTGGGGATGATTTGTGTGTTCCTAATAAGACTGGGTGTTTCCCAACTTTCGGCAAGGGACAGGGGGTGCTGGCCTAGGAATTTCAGTTATGAGAAAGAAACTGCGATCTTGGAGACCTAACACGGCTGCAGAGGAAGTGTTGTAATGACAGCTGCTTTGGGTGACTAACAAGAACTATTCGAAGAGCAAGACCTGGAGGGGGGTGGGGAGTTAGAAAGCACGCCAGCGCTGATTCTGGCACAGGCTGTGGGGCAAGGGTGCTCGGGCTGCGAGGCGTGATGTGCAGATGGCAGGAGAACCGTACGGCTCCCTGATGCCCTGTCCTCTAGCGACAACGGCCTCGCTTTGTCCTAACTCCGCGACCATTAAAGCAACGTCTGTGGTCCTGTGGTTTTTGACCCAGTTAGCCCCCACTGACTCTTCCTCGCCCCTGCACACAGGACCAGGGACAAAGTATCCCATGCAAACCAGGTCGGCCGCCGTGCCGGGTGTGGAGCCCTCTGAAGTGAGTTAACAGCCTGCCCAGCAGGCTTATAATGAGTTGCTACTGAGCCAGGCTGCACCGTGGGCATCCGAAAGTCAGACCTTGCACACAGAGAAAACAGGGCCTCTGACATTGCCCAATGAGGGACACAGCCTGGAGCCATGCGGCCGCACAGAACAGCCTGTCCAGCTCTCTGTCATCTCCTGCGACTCCACCTGCACAGTGACAGCCACTCTCTAACGGAGACCTGGAAGGCCTGCGCTAAGGACCTGGATCCAAGGACAGGACTCACCTAAAATGACACTGCTAGTCAGTGCTGGGGCTAGCCTGGGACACTATGCCAGAGCGCCTGGGTCCCCTGTCAGGATGTCGCCCCCATGAAGCGTTGGGCCTGGAGGAGAATGACAGGAGCAAGATTGAGTGCTTCTAAGAGGGTAGGGCGGGCTAGGGCCCTTACCTCGGAGTGGCGCCTTCCTCCAGAAGCCGTCTCGGACCTCCACGTAGTCATACCAGCACAGGCGGCTGCGGTACAGGTCCATGGAGGTGAAATTCAGAATGATCTGGGGCATGCGGGGGGAGGAAGAGGGTCACGCTGCTGCCTGCTCTGCACTGGTCTCCCGGGCTGGCTGCGTGACCACTACCTGCCACACGCTAGGCAGGACACACAGGGTAGGAGTGAACGGCCTGCCAGCCACGGTCAACTCTGCTTCCTAGACAGCCCAGGCCAGTCCCTGCAGAAATGTGCATCCTTTGTCCCTGTCACTAAATGCTCCTGGGAGACCAGGGTCCCACTTCACCGCTTCCTAAGTAGGGGCCATTGCCTTGGGCTAAACAGCCAGCTCTGCTCTCCTGACCAGGTGAATCTCAACATCTCTAAGAGGGACTAGATCTGCCCATTGATAGGCCCGGGGTGGCGTTAGGGGGTAAGGGGGCCTGAGATGGGAAGGAACGGGGTGGAGAGGAGAGGCAGAAGGAAGGAGGGTGAGCTGGGTGTGGTGGTGCACACTTGTAATCCCAGTACTTGGGAGGCTGAGACAGGAGGATCCGGGTTCGAGGCCAGCCTCAGCTACTTAGGCCCTCCTCAACTTAGTGAGACCCTGTTTCAAAGTAGTAGTAGTAATAATAACAATAATAATAACAATAATAATAATAATAATAATAATAATAATAATAATAATAATAAATAGGGCTGGGGGTGTAGCTCAGAGACAGCTTGGTAACTGCTGAGGGCAAGACCAGATCCGCACCTTGCCCTTAAATGGGTTGGAGATATATCTTTTTATTTTATTTATTTAATTTTGTGGCACTAGGGGTTGAACCCAGAGGCATTCTAGCTCTGAGCTACACCCCCAGCCCCATTTTTTATTCTTTATTTTTGAAACAGGGTCTCACTAAGTTGCTGAGGCTGGCCGTGGACCTGCATTCTTCCTGTCTCAGCTTCCCAAGTACTGGGATTACAAGCGTGCGCCACCACGCCCGGCTCGACATATCTTTTTAGAGTCTGATCAGATGGGACCAAGAGCGAGCAGCCTCAGGTGGCAGGGAGACCGTGTCCGGCCTGTATCAGCACCTCCTTGCAAACGGGGTGCTTGCTCATGCTCTCCTTTCTCCTCACTGTACCCCGAGAACCACACCCCGGTCACATCCAACCCGTGGCTTCCTCAGTGCTTGTGCCAGGGCAGCCAGGTGCAGCCGGAGACCCGCACAGCCAGGCCGAAGGTCTCGCTTGGGATTCCAGACCACTTGCCTTTGACAGCCTGCTTCTCCTCCCTTCTCTCTCAATTTTTTTCTTCCTGGTATTAGGGATTGAACTCAGGGCCTCACATACTGCATACTGAGCTACATCCCCAGCCCTTTTTACTTTATTTTGGTCTGGGACATTGAACTCCAGGGGCATTTTACCTTCTAGCTATACCCCTAGGTCTTTTTATTTTATTATTATTGTAGGGTGGGTACTGGGGATTGAACCCAGGGGCATCCTACCTCTGAGCTACAACCCTTGCCCTACTTTATTTTTTATTTTGAAACAGGGTCTCACTAAGTTACAGAGGCTGGCCGCGAACCTGTGATTCTCTTGTCTCAGTCTCCCAAGTACTGGGATTACAAGTGTGTGCCATCATGCCCAGTTCCTTTATAGTTTTTTTTTTTTTTTAAGTACTGGGGATTAAACCCGGGGGGAATTCTACCTCCGAGCTACATTCCCCCCCCCCCCGGCCTTTTTTTTTTTATTCTTTACTTTGAAACAGAGTCTCATTAAGTTGCAGAGGGCCTCACTAAGTAGTGGAGGCTGTCTGAGAACCTGCAATCCTCCTGTCTCAGCCTCCCAAATATTGGGATTACAAGTGCACACCACTGCGCCCAGCTTTTTTCAGTTTTAATTTTGAAACAGGGTCTTGCTAAATTGCTGAGTGTCTCACTAAGTTGCTGAGGCAGGCCTCAAACCCGTAATCCTGTTTCAGTTTCCCAACTACTAAGATAACAGGCATGGGTCACCACGCCCAGTTCTTTTTATTTTTTTATTCTGAGACAGAGTTTCACTAAGATGCCCAGGCTGGCCTGGAACTTGCAATCGTCCTGCCTCAGCCTCCCGAGTAGCTGGGATTACAGGCGCCCGGCCTCTCTTATCTCCTCTTCACTCTCCGTCCTAGACTCACTGTCATCTTTTTCTGGAACAAGTCCAAGAACCCTGGCTCAACTCTAGCCGTCAGAAGAGTACTTTTATGATGTAAACACAACCACACCTCCCCTCTGCTCATAACTGCACATAACTCAAAGTAAAATCCAAAGTCCTCACGATGAAGGACCATATATCATCTGGTTCTGTTATCTCTTTGACCCCATCTCCTGTTACTCTTGGTTTACTTGGTCCCAGCCACACTGAGCTCATTCACCCATCCCCAAACATACCTACCTCAGGACCTTTGCACTCACTGCCTGGAGGCTCTTCCCTCCCACCTGTCACAGGCTTCCTTACCCGACCTGCCAGACAAGAGCTAGGCCTTCCTTGACCATCCTACATGACTCAGCAGCGCCCCCCACAGTCCTCCTGCTGACTACCACCACCCGACCTACCGCACAGTGACTTATCTGCTTATTGTCTGACTCCCCTCCACCCCACACCAAAATGTAAACCTAGGAGGGCAAGGATCTCATTTGTCTAATTCACTGGGACCCCTAAGCACATGACACACAGTCGGTGCCGAATGAAAATTTCTTAAACAGATTTTTGCTTTTAGAAACCTACTCTACAGATAGACATGGCTAAGTGGAAAAGATAGACGTGTAAAGGTATTTATTGAAAC
>PVLC010037884.1:0-15054 GCA_004027655.1 Graphiurus murinus
CACATCAAAGTCAATCACTAAACTGACCAGGAGATAGGGGGAGGGTGGGTGGGAATTGGGGAAGGGTTAATGAGAAATATGTGCATGGATGTCTTTACCTGTACTAGTTTGTACCCAACAAAAATGTGTAATTAACCCTGTTGTACCCAAGAAATGTATAAAATTCCATGCTAAAAAATAAAAAAAAAATTAAAAAAAATAAAAAATAAAAATGTAAAAAAACAAACAAACAAAAAAAAAACAAAAAAACAAAATAAAGAATAAAAAATAGGGCTGGGGGTGTAGCTCGGAGGTAGAATACCCCTGAGTTCAATCCCCAGTACCGCAAAAAAAAAAGAATATAATTCATTAATCAAATGATTTCAATATTTTCTAGCAGTAGAAATGAGCTCCTGCCCACCTCCACCTCAGATTCCCAATGCTCAGGTGATGACAACCACAGTGAAATACCAAGATGGAGATAAGGTATCTGTTCTTTGCCAAGACAATTATATCACTCTGGACAGAGAAGAAATGGTGTGCAAAGATGGAATATGGCAGTCGATACCACGCTGTGTGGGTTAGTAGTGTAATACTTCCATTGTAACATTGTTTTGCAATTTAAAACGTATGAGAGCTGGGTGCGGTGGCGCACACTTGGAATCCCAGCATTTGGGAAGCTGAGACCAGAGTTTCTGGGTTTGCAGCCAGCCTTAGCTTCCTAGTGAGGTGCTCAGCAACTTAGTGATACCCTGTTTCAAAATAAAGAATAAAAAAATAGGGCTGAGAGTATAGGTGGGAGGCAGAATGCCCCTGAGTTCAATCCCCAGTAATGCAAATAAATAAATAAATAAATAAATAAATAAATAAATAAATAAATAAATAAATAAATAAAATATATGAACTATTTATTTCTGGAGTTTTCCATTTAATATTTTTAAATATCCTTTTATGGGTACATTGTAATCTCACACCATAATGAAGTTAGGAATGATAGGAATATACATGCACACAGCACTTGGTGAGTCTCCAACTCCCTCCCATTCCCATATGTGATATCGAGATTGGCATTGTGGTTAATAAATCCCCTGTGCTTTATGTCAATACAAAGAATGAAAACCTTTCTCCATATCTATAACACTTGTTTTCTGATACCATAAACCAGTCACTATCGTTCACTTCTATAAAAAAAAATATGGATAATGTTTTGGTGTATTTTGCAAATACCAGATAAAATTTCTCTTTATGAATATTTTGCTCCATATAATTAGTATATGAGAGGGGATACTGAGCAAGAAGGTGATAACATAGATACCGTGAAGGTGTAACTCAAATCATAGTTGATTTTATTTTTCAATTTAAATATCTTATTTGTGCTTAACCCTACAATTTCTATTTTTCATGTAGAAAAAACTGCATGTTCTCAACCACCTCACATAGACCATGGAACCATTCAATTACCTCAATCTCCAGAAGAAAGAAAAGCAACAACTGAGTCTGGACCATATGCCCAGGGCACTAAACTAAGTTATGCTTGCGAAGATGGTTTCATGGTAGCTGAAGAAAATGAGATAACATGCTACATGGGAAAATGGAGTTCTCCACCTCGGTGTGTAGGTATGACCATATGAACTCTCAAATTCTGGTTTTTAGTACAAATCATAAAAAATAGTCTATTGTTAGCTGGGCTGGTGACGCAGGCTTGTAATCCCAGCATTCAGGAGGCTGAGAACGGAGGATCTGGGTTCTCAGCCAGCCTCAGCTACCTAGTGAGGCACTCCACAACTTAGTGAGACCCGGTTTCAAAATAAAGAATAAAAAATAGGACTGAGGGTATAGCTCAGAGGTAGAATTCCCCTGAGTTCAATCCCCAGCACCGCAAAAAAAAAAAAACGTTTATTGTTATCAAATTCAGGAGACAGATAATATAGATGGATGTATAAAAAACATTTGAACATTTGAGCATTTTACCATTAAAAATACTTTTGCATAATTGAATCAATCCTATTTTTGTTAATTTTACTGTTTAAATATAGTAAATATAGTCTCTCTCTCTCTGTCTCTCTCTCTCTCTCTTTTTTTCTTTTTTTTTTTTTTTTTTTTTTTTTTTTTTTTTTTTTTTTTTTTTTTTTTTTTTGGTACTAGGACTTGAACCCGGAGGGGAGGGAGAGGGAGTCTACCTCTAAGATACACACCCAACCCAGCCCTTTTTTTTTTTTTTTTTTTCTTGAAATAGGATCTCTAATTACTGAAGCTGGCTAAGAATTTGTGATCCTCCTCTCATAGCC
Organism: Graphiurus murinus; assembly: GCA_004027655.1. Classification (NCBI taxonomy): domain Eukaryota; kingdom Metazoa; phylum Chordata; class Mammalia; order Rodentia; family Gliridae; genus Graphiurus; species Graphiurus murinus. The sequence goes on from PVLC010037884.1 coordinate 2,268, forward strand.
CCCCAAGTACTAGGATTACAGGCATGCATCCTCCCACCTGGCTAGCTACATCTTATTCTGGTGTTTTCTTTTATAAAAATGATATGTAAAGCCGGGAATGGTAGCACACACTTGTAATCCCAGTACTTGGGAGGCTGAGACTGGAGGATCTCAGTTTGTAATCCCAGCATTCGGGAGGCTGAGACCAGAGGATCCGGGTTCTCAGCCAGACTCAGCTACTTAGTGAGGTCCTCCACAACTTATTGAGACCCTGTTTCAAAATAAAGAATAAAAAATTGGGCTGGGGGTGTAGCTTGGAGGTAGAATGCCTGTGGGTTCAATCCCCAGTACCTCAAAAAAAATAAGTAAATAAATAAATAAAAAATAAAAATAAAAATGATGTGTAGTCCAGTAGCCAAATTATGGAACCAATTTAGGTGTCCATTAGCAGATAAATAGATTACAAATCGATGGGATATGCACACAATGGAATTCTACTCAGCAATAGAGAGCAAAAGTGTCATTTGCAGGAAATTCTAATTCCACCCCATGGTGGGGAAAATATCAAGTTTACTTGAAAGGTCATTGAATCTTCTTTATCTTTAAAATGTTTATGATTAAAAAGAAAAAAAAGATATATGATTACAATGCACCAATTTAAATAAATAAATAAAATATTTTAAAAGTAAAAAAAAATGTTTATGATTTACAGTTGTTTTATATTTCAAAGGATTGTTTTGGTTAGTAGACTAAGTAGTCCAGGTAGTTTTTCTGGCCATAATCCGGTTACATAATAAAGTCAAAGAAATGGTAATCTAATTTTATTATGATGATAGTTCTAACTCAGTGGATATATCTAGCAAGCTTGTAAAAATGCAATGGATTTAACAACATGGAGCTCTTTTTGGAAGTATTGGTCTTTGGTGGCAACAGTACTACTTATAACTTTATAAAAAAGGGGGGAAAAGGGAAGGAGAATGGATGAGCAAATGTAATGCTGGAAAGAATCAGACACAGATGGTTCTATTGTATTTTCAAGGTTATGTGAGAGTGAATAGTGAAAGAGGGAGAATGATATTTGATAACATTGGAAGAATAGGCCAGGACTGGGTCACAAAAGGACTGGGTTTTATTTTAAGTGAGAAGGGAGGTTTTTAAGATGTGATGATAAGCAGATTCAGGTTCTAAGAAGCCAGAAGCTTTTATGATACTGAGTGTCTGTCCTTTTAGAAAGAATAAAGGCATAAAAAAATAAAATGAAATATAAAAGAAAAATAGAAGAATACAAAATTATGAATATATGATTTCCAGGACCTTTCTAATGGTGACGTGACAGGAAAGGAAGTAGCACTGACAGAGACTGATGTAGTGGAGGGAGCTTTTTATTACAAATTGTATAAAGACTAATGAGCAAAGAACACATACCCAGGAATTTGCCAGCACAAGGTAAGCCCCCAAGAGTTGAATGAAGAGATGACAGCTTTAGTGCCCTTTCCAAGTACTCTTGCCTCACACACACAGCAGAAAACCTCATGCAGACTGACCAACAGCCAAAATTATTTCAAATTTCCTGGAAGTTCTTCTCCACGAGGAGGCGTTTCCAAAGCACTGTGTTGAAGTGGGGGTGTCTCCTCTTATAGAGTCTTTGTCCAGTGTATTTTAATCAATGAAGTCCAAGCACTAGCAAAGGGTATAGAAATATGAAAGTTTATTTTAAGTCAAGGAAAAAATAAGAGACAAACACATCTCCTCCACTCATGAGAGGAGGGGTCCCTGAAAAAGAGTAACCATCCAAACTCTTGGGAGTGGGATTTTAAACCTTAGTGAGACCCTGTTTCAAAATAAAGAATAAAAAATAGGACTGGGGGTGGAGCTCGAGGGTAGAATGCCCCTGAGTTCAATCTCCAGTACAGCAAAAAAAAAAAAAAAAAAAAAAAAAAAAAAAAAAAAAAAAAAAGTGGGTGGGGTGGGGAGGGCTGTAATGTGGTTTGGAGATAGAAAGCCTCTGATTTCAAATCCCAGTAACAAAAATAAAAAATAAAAAAGAGTGATGGGCATGCCTGTAATCCCTGTACTTGGGAGGCTGAAACAGGAGGGTCACAGGTATGAAGCAAGCCTCCACAACTTATCAAGACCCTCAATAACTCAGCAAAACCCTGTTTAAACATAAGAAATTAAAAGAGGGCTGACAGCGTAACTTAGAGGTAGAATGCTTCTGGGTTCAATCCCTAGTACCATTAAAAAAAAAATTGAGGAGACACAAGTAACTCAGGTGAAAATAGCGAAGGGAGACATGAGTGATATATTCAGAAGATATAAAGAGTTGCTCATTTTAATGCCATTTTGTACTGTGCTAAGGACAAGTAATAACATCGACATTTTTATTCTCATATACTTAATTTTAATGGGTACCAATTTCTACATTATCTTTTTTTTTTTTCAGAAAAAACATGTGAACCTCCTTATATTCCAAATGGTATTTACTCACCTCACAGGACTAAACACAGAATTGAAGATGAAATTAGATATGAATGTAAAGATGGTTTTTATCCTATAACCCAAGGAAACACTACAAAATGCACAATTAATGGCTGGATACCTCCTCCAAGATGTAGCTGTAAGTTTCATTCCTATCTTGACTGACTTCTTAATGAGGAAATTACTTTCTCTTAAATACATAAGAAAAAAATCACAGGGCACACAATAAGACCAAATCTTTGGTTGTCATACACGTAAAGCAGAGCCTATACAGAAGCATTCTTTACTCCCTGAGTAATATGAAATCCACATCTTAGTAAGCTAAAAACTCTTAGCTTCTTGCCACTCAAAATTAAATGTAAGTGTAAGCTGAGTTTGATGGTGCATGCCTGTAATACTAGTGTTTGGGAGGCTGACAGGAGGATCACAGTTTCTCCAAAGCAAGTCTCAGCAACTTAATAAAACTTTCAGCAACCTACCAAGACCCTGTTTCATAAAAACATAGGCTAGGGGTGTAGCTTATAGGTAGAATGCCACTGAGGTCAACCCCCAGTACCACACACACACACACACACACACACACACACACACTTAAATGTAACTGTTTATACGTTTATTTCTCTAATAAAATTCTAATATCTGAATTAAAATGTTGAATAAGACTCATACCATCTAATACATCATATGGTAGTTATTTATTGTATTATAACAAATATCCTTGCAAACATATTTGCCTACTAATAAACCTTTGTTATCTCCCTTTCTTGAAGTCAGGAATTTGGGAATGACTTAGCTGTGGAGTTCTGAGTCAGTTCCTTCTTGTGCTGTTAGGACTCTGGCATAGGCTGCAGTCATCTGAAGGCTTGGACAGGCTGTGAGATCTGCTTCCAACAGGACTCACTCACACAGATTTTAGTAGGAGGGCTTGGTTTCTTAACATATCAGCCTCTCTATAGGTCACTTTAATTAAAGCTAACTTTCTCGGGAGGAATTAGAGTGGAGGAGGCCTGGATACCATTTATGATCTACTCACATGCTGGTGACTTAGCTACATTTGTTCTTTAGAAGTGAGACACTAAGCCCAATGTACCTCCAAGAGGTACATTTCCACATTGGTGGAAAGTGGAGGTAGTAGGTGAGTGTGTTCTAAGAACTGCCCACCTCTTGTGATCGCATCCTACATGGAATAGTATCTTTGCTCCAAAGAAACATTTGTAAAAGGGATAAAGACCCTGAAACCTGTCGACATGAGAGAGAAGAGCAGCAAAGAGTCTCAGGCCTATGTGATACTGATATTTCCTTTTAAGTTAAGGCTCCTTTTTGTATCCTTTGAAAAGACATCTCACTGGATTAATTTATTTTATTGACGCTCCATGAAACATCAACATGAGGTGGAAAACCACATGGTTTCAAATATGGTTTCAAATCCACCACTAGGTTTCAAATATGGATTGTAGACCAGGAAAGTATAGCTAGAAAAGTATCCTTCTCTAGTGTTTGTTAGAGAAAGACATCTAGCATGAGCAAGAATTCAAGGTTGTAATCCACATAATGAGTGTGTACAAATTTCTTGAAAATTTTCTATAATCATATATAAAGGAAAGTAGACAAATTAATTTAAAGAAGCTATAAAATATTTATCGAGTGTGTGAACACATGTGTATGGAATTCATTTTAACATGTTGCATAAAGTTTCCTGAAGTAGAATCATATTTCATGGAAAAAATACTATTCTGCTACTAGAAGTACTAGATTATCTCTAAATAATCTCACGAAAAGTGCAAATTTTCAGGAAAATTTTATATATAAACATATACAAATATATATGTTGTTATAAATAGATATGTTGTTTACATATAAACAACATAGCTCTTAAATATGAACATTAAATTATTCAACACATAATAACTCTATAAAATATAATTATATTGTATCTTACTAAAACATTTTATGACACATGAACAACCTCCTCATTTTCCAATTAAAATTAGAAACCAACAAATGTTTATCATAAACATAACTACTTGGATATTACAAAATATTCCTGGTCCATTTCTCTGGTGACCCACAAGATACAATTTCAACTTAATTAACAAAGACCTCACATACTTCAGTCATCTGAATTCTGCAATTTTTCCAATCCTGGAAACCCTTAATCTCTGCATATAGTTATGTTAAAAATAGAATTCTGATATGATTGTTCATTAAAATAAGTAACATATTTTTATATTTCTTTGTTTCTTATTGCAAGTGAAACTTTGTGATTTTCCACAAATAAAACATGGAGGTCTATATACTGCAGGAAGATATAGACCATACTTTCCAGCGCCTGTAGGAAAACGATATACCTATTATTGTGATCAAAATTTTGCGACTCCTTCACTCTCATACTGGGATTACATTTCTTGCACAAAAGAAGGGTGGTCTCCTGCAGTGCCCTGTCTCAGTAAGTATATGTCTTTACAGCTATATATGAATAAATCTTTCAAAGAGTGGAGAATGAAGAGCATATAAGTGATTACAGTTTAGTCTTACATGGCAAAAATGAGGTCAAGGGAAGAATCGCAGAAGCAAAAAGACATGAGCAATTTTTTTGTTTGTTTTGTAAGGGGTTCCTCGTGAAGATCACATGACAAGTAAAGCTGCTTTACAAGAATACCTAAAACTTTTACACATATTCTCTTATGAAAACTGAAGATAAATAACATTGTTACTAGCCTGGCATGGTTGCACATGCTTGTAATTCTAGTACTTGGTGGGCTGAGAGAAGAAGATTGCAGATTTAGAGCCATCCTCAGCAACTTAGTGAGGCCTTCTGCCACTTAGTGAGACCCTGTTTCAAAATAAAAGAACAAAATCAGGGTGGGGTTGTGGGGGTGTAGCTTGGAGTTACAATGCCCCTGGGTTCCATCCCCAGTACCACAGTCCACACACAAATGACAATGTTACCAAGTTTTCTTTTTAAATAAACATTTGGTTTAGCTATAGTTTTTCCTAATTGCACACGATTTTTGGATGCTTATGCATTACCATTGAGCTGTTGTAAAGATAGATCAAATTAATGGTTTCTTTTTTCATTTGTATGGTCCTTAGGAAAATGTATTTTCAATTATGTTGAAAATGGACGTTCTCCATATTATCAAAGAACATATTTACAGGATCAATCTGTAGAAATTGAATGCTATTCTGGCTTTAGTCTTCCAAATGAGCAAAATAGAATTACATGCACAGAGAATGGCTGGTCCCCTCTTCCCCAATGCATCCGTGTCAGTAAGTAAACTGCTCTGCAATCTCACTCTGTTCATAATTTTTTAAAACCCATGTACATTAACTGCTGCAAAATATTTATAATGTGCTTTATAGTTATGTATAACTATAAAGACATATGTATAACTATTAGAGACATAATAAACAATGCAGTATATTATGTATAACACAACAAACTCTCCTAGTTATCTGTTCAGCATTGATTTGTTGAGATTTTTTTTTAATACTGGGATACTGGAAAGCAGAAATATTTGTCGATATTTTATACATGTCTTCAATGAAGAGAATGGAAGATCTTAATATAACTCTCCTTTTATTTATTTATATTATTTTTTATTTTTATTTATTTACTTGTGTGTGTGTGGTCCTGGAGATTGAACTCCAGGACATTCAACCTCTGAGTTATGCCCCCAGTCCATTTTTATTTATTTATTTATTTTTGAAACAGAGTCTCACTAAGTTGATGAGGGCCTCACTACTTGCTGAGGCTGTTATTGAACCTGCAATCCTCCTGTCTCGGCCTCCCAACTACTGGGATTTCAAGCATGTGCCACCACGCCAGGCTGTAACTCTCCTTTTCTGTGGTTAAAATTTATCCAAGCAATCATTTCTGTTACCAGAAATCATAAAAGTATTAATATTATGCATACCAATGCATTTGTATTGACTGTTTTATCGTTTGTATTTTGATTTGGTCTCTCAATGACTTAAATGCTCTTTTTTAGATTCCACAGGAAAATGTGGGCCCCCTCCACCTATTGACAATGGAGATATCACCTCGTTCCCATTACCAGTCTACCCCCCAGAGTCATCTGTTGAATATCAGTGCCAGTTCTTATATCAACTTGAGGGTAACCAGAAAATAAAATGTAGAAATGGAGAGTGGTCAGAACCACCAAAATGTTTACGTAAGTATTTCAATATTCTCATGGATCCTGGGAAAATCGATGTACTATGTAACATAAATTTTGCTGTGTATAACACAACATTCACAAAATAACAACTATTTCTTCCTGCCAAAGGCTCTACTGCCAAATATTAATATGTGAGGAGATAAAAATTGAGATTCGTTTTGAAATAATTGACCCAAATTATATATATTCATGAGGAACAGTGTGAAATTTTAAAATACGTTTATTTTTATTAACAGATATTAATTGTCAATATCAATTGAGGTCAGTGTGATATTTCCACATATGAATATACCATTCATGAGCCAATGTGACCTGTTCTTACCCATCCTCCCCTCCATATACATCCTTCCTAACCTCCATTCATCACTATTCTCTATTCAGATCAATTTGTTTGTTTGTTTGTTTTACCTTCCACATATGAAAGAGATCATGTGTCTGGCTTATTTCAGTGTCTTTCTGTCTGGCTTATTTCAGTTTATGTACTTTTCTCCAGTGCCATCCATGTTGGTACAAATGACAAGATTTCATTCTTCTTTGTAGCTAAGTAATATTCCATATGTAGATATGCCACTTTGTTTTTATTCATTGATGGGCAGCTAAGCTGATCTCATATCTTAGCTATGGGAAGAAGAAGGCGGAAGAGGAGGACTTGGAAGAGGAGGAGGGGGAGGGGGAGGAGGAGGAGGAGAAGGAGGAGGAATGGAGGGAGGAAGGGAGGGAGATTTCTGATCCTTAAAATGATATGTGCTTCCCGGGTCCAGCCCTAGCAGGAGTCGGGGGTCCATCGACAGGTGGGGAAAGAGATGAGGTCATGAGAATACGCACACCAAATGTAGTGATGAAGCGTATCTACTTTACTATTCACAAGCAGCTGTTTTTATATATTTCATACAGCAGAGAAGCACATAGAACAGGGAAGTTTATGGACAGGTCATCTGACAGTTTTTCAATAGCAAACTTGTTTTGTTTTTCTAAAGGTTTTTACATCAGTATATAATGATTTTATTTTGACTTTGGTACAAAGCAGTCTTAAAGATTAACAAGGAATAGGCCTGTGTATATTGGTCTAAGCTAGGGAGTTTTTTGTAAACCACCTGTTGTTTTTGTCAACTATAGTCTGTCTTTATTAATGTGTTCTGTGAAACTCTAGAGAGATACTGTGGGAGTTGGTAAAGACTGCCTGTGCTTAGACCCTATAAAGGGGTACCAGATACCCACATTCTTATAGCCTTTTTTACCCATAGATATTATTGTAGATCTAAATCTATTTGGCTTAGCTATTTTGTTTTCTATATCTGTGTGCTGAGGGAGAACATAAGGTTTATTAGTAACCATATCCGAATTACCTTGCAGAGCCTGTTTCCTGACTAATGTGCATAAGTGATCAGAGAATTCTTATGTTGTTTGTCTGAAGGCACTATTGGCCACCACCTGTTTTTTAAGAAACTTTCTTTAATAATAAGTGTAAAAACAAGACTTGAAGTACCCAATGTTTCCAAGAATATACTGTAATGTGAAGCAGGATATGAAAGCATCTGCCTTGCAGGATTCCATCAGATCTAGCCTTGCTCATGATCCAACTGATAAGGAGTTGTGCATGTGCTTTTTAGTTTTATTCTAGATATTTTGGGTATTCTGTGTTGAGACCCCATACTTACTTAACTCTCCCATTCAGCAAGTCTCCGTTGCTATCTTGCTGAGTTGGAGTCCGAGTTTCCCAGTGGCCTCTGCAGATCCCACAGGAAAGGACAGAGATGTGTCTCTACCTCAGGGTGTGGGTGGCCTCTGTTTGACATTATGAGCCAAAGTGCTTTATTTCCAAAACATTTGCTGTGCAAAAGGTTTGACATTCTGAGCCAAATTGCTTCGTTTCTAAGACATATTGTGCTCAAACTTTCAGTATCCTCTGACATACATGCTCAAACTTAATTCTGTTCCTGGAACACAGCTGGTCCCTACTCGTCTATCCCATACTTATTCAATCTGCTCTTATATATCAGTGATCCCAATACAACTACATGTGTTTTGAAACATTGAAATAATTAGTATATTTAGTGTGTGTGTGTGTAGGTGCTGAGGACTGAACCTAGGGGCCTTCTACCTCTGAGCTATACCCCCAGTCCTTTTTATTTTTTTTTAATTTGGAAACAGAGTCTTGCTAAGTTGCTAAGATCCTCACTAAGTTTCTGCGGCTGGCTTTGAACCAGCAATTCTCCTGTCTCAGCCTCCCAAGTACTGAGATTACAGGCATGCTCCACCACGCCCAGTTTAAATAACATATTTGACAGAAGCAAAAAGAAGAAATACATAATACATGTGGCAAGTATGGGCAAGAAATAATATGAATGTAAAATGTGTGATTTCAAGCATTACAACCACTAATATTTCTTCAACCATCATTCCTATCTTATACTTTAGATAAATTTGAGACAATGCAATATAAATTAAAACAGTGAACATAAATATGCCAAGTTGTAGATGTATAACATATGGTTTTAATTGGTTATACGGGTAACAAAATATTATCTTAGAATATGATTATCAGTTACAACACAATTTTAAAACTTACTCAATGCATAAATATCCTTTTCCTTTCAGGAACAGATTGCCTTAGTTTACCTCGCTTCGATAATGCTATATTTGTAGGACAAAGGAAGAAATCATATAGGTCAGGGGAAAAAGTGACTTTTAAGTGTCCCAAATATTTCCAGTTGGATGGGTCCAATATCGTGACATGTATTAACAGCAAATGGATTGGAAAGCCAACGTGCAAAGGTACATTGATGGACTTGTGAAATGTATTTATTAGAGTGTTTTAGGAAATCAAGATTTTCTCTAGCATGATTAAAAATGGGTGTAGATTAATTTCTAGGTCAAGACTAAGTATGTTTCATTCTCTTTTTTTTTTTTTTTCGGTACTAGGGATTGAACTCAGGGGCATTCTACCTGCAAACTATACCTCCAGCCCTATTTTTTATTCTTTATTTTGAAACCGGGTCTCACTAAGTTGCAGAGTGCCTCACTAGGTAGCTGAGGCTGGCCACGAACCCGGATCCTCCCGTCTCAGCCTCCTGAATGCTGGGATTACAAGCGTGCGCCACCACGCCCGACTTGTTTCGTTCTCTTTTAACTGTTTATTTTTCAAACTGTGTCCATAATTCTTAACTTATTCTCTAAGAAAATGCCTTTTTTCTTTATTTTTTTAAAGTTAAAATTACAATTAATAAGCACAATGATTGCAAACCAAATGCTTTACTATATAATCTCTTTATTCTGATTTTTTTGCATTTTCTAAATTCATATTATATTTGTAGAGTTTGAGATATTTATTGTATTAAACTCAAAGGGAAATATCCAGGAACTCTCCTTTTTTCTGTCTTCCAAGGGAATAAAAGGCCTATCAATTTCTTTGGTAAGGGATAGGGAAGAGATTTAAGAATGTGAAAGCTCAGCTCTTACACAAATATAGCGATATCTTCTTTTCCTCAGACTATATGTAATTTTATTGAAATCAGCAAAGTTCTTTATGAGGGATTATCTATTGATTTTCAACCTCCCTTAAATATATTTGAAATCATATTCATTTACTGTCTTCTGAAAATTAACATTAGGCAGAAATCCTTTCTTTTCTTCAGATACTTCATGTGTGATTCCGCCCACAGTGAAACACGCTAATATCATCTCAAAGCTCATGTTCAGATATTCGTCTGGTGAAAGAGTACGTTATGAATGTAACAAACCTTTTGACATATTTGGGGACGTAGAAGTCATGTGTCTAAATGGGACCTGGACAGAGCCACCTCAGTGCAAAGGTAGAGTATTGTATTTCCCAGTCTATTGCTTGAGAATATAGTAGGGGTCAAATACATGATAAAAGTAAAATGAAGTCATTCTCATGGAATGTATTTTTCAAATGCAATGAAGAATTAATTCTTCTTGTGAAATTGAACCAAGAAATACACTGTATTATTTTCAAGAAATATTTAACCAGATTAAAGGAATATACACAATGTGGGAAAATATGCTAAACATTAAAACCATTTATTTTCTGGGGTCGAATGCCCCTGGGTTCAGCCCCTACTACCACAAAAATTAAATGAATAAATAAATAAATAAATAAATAAATAAATAAATAAATAAATAAATAAATAAAATATTACTGCTACGGACGTGGTGGATGGCTTGTAATCCCAGCATTTGAGAGGCTGAGACCGGATGATCCGGGTTCTTGGCCAGCCTCAGCTACCTAGTGAGGCACTCTGCAACTTAGTGAGACCCTGTTTCAAAATAAAGAATAAAAAATAGAGCTGGGGCTGTAGCTCAGAGGTAGAATGCTCCCAGATTCCATGCCCACTACCGCAAAAAAAGTAAATAAATAAAAATTAAAATTAAAAAATAATTACTGAAATGTTATTTTACTTTTTATATTTGTTTTCTGTATTTCTCAGTCTTCTTTTCCTTTTCCATTTGGGAAATTTTTTTAATGTGCTTTTGTTGGTGCATTATAGTCTCACATTATAATGTAAATCATGTTGACATTGACATACATGCACACAGCACTTGGTGCCCCCCCATCTCCCCTGTACCCATACAGAGTACTGAGATTAACTTTGGGATTTTCACATATGTACACACAGTTGAGGTTAGTATTTCCAATAATGAACCTCAGTATCCCCCTCCCCTTCCCTTAGACCAGTTCTCTGAATCCACAGAGGTTTCTCCTCCACTATCTGGACTCTTTGGGAAACATTTTTAAGTTGAATTTAATTAATTTAATTTTGACTTATTTCCATTGCTTTAGAATGCATCTCTCTGAGAACTTTCCCCCACCGCTATTTTTTAAAGTTCTTACTCTAGGTATTACAATAAGCATATATGTGTAATTTATTCCTCCCCATTAATATTGGCACTTATGCACCAAATGAAATACAGAAACCATTTCTATTTAAATCCATTTACTGTTCCTTTTTTTGGGGGGGGGATACTGGAGGCTGAACCCAGGGGCATTGTACTTCTGAGCTACACCCCAACCCTATTTAATTTTGTTTTTTTGTTTTTTGCTGTACTGGGGATTGAACCCAGGAGCATTCTACCTCTGAGCTACACCCCCAGCCCTATTTTTCATTCTTTATTTTGAAACAGGGTCTCACTAAGTTGCGGAGTGCCTCACTAGGTAGCTGAGGCTGGCCGAGAGCCCGGATCCTCCGGTCTCAGCCTCCCAAATGCTGGGATTACAAGCGTGCGCCACCATGTCTGGCTTAATTTTGTATTTTGAAACAGGGTCTTGCCAAGTTTCCAAAGGTCTTGCTAAGTTCCTGAGGCTGGCCTTGATCCTTCCATCCTCCTGTCTCAGGCTCCCAACTGCTGGGGTTACACATGTGTGAAACCATGCCCGCTCCCATCTCCGCATTTTAAATAAAAATGCCTTTAGTATTTACCATGGATACATTGGGCACCATTATCAGATGATATAATTTAGCTTCAAACATGATGAATATTACTCATGAGGGCAAAGACATACTCATCTATTCCCTTTTTAATCAGTGGCATTGTTCTTTTCTCCCTCCTGAAGTCTCGGATCTCCTGTTACATTTTCATTGCTTTTTGAAGAATTTTAGTTATATTTTAAGGGTCATTCTTCAGGACACAAATTATCTTAGTCTTCCTTTGTCTGGGCATGTCTTTATTTTATGCCTTTACTCTAGGATATTGTTGCCAGATAAAGAATTTGAAATAAAGAATTCTTTTCTTTCATTTCCTTGTGGCCTCCATAGTTAACAGAAGCAAAACCCACTGTCATTTGAATCTTGGTCTCATATAAGTAGTGCATACTTTCTACCTAGCTGTGTTCAAGATTTTTTTCCCTTAGCTTTAAACATGAATCATGTAAGCAAGAAAATTCTTTTGTTGTGTTACCTGTTTGGAAATATTTCTGATCTTAACTGGGTGTGGTGGTACACTTTTGTAATCACAGTACTTGGGAGGCTGAGACAGGAAGATCATAAGTTTGAGGCCACCCTCAGCAATGTAGTGAGACTCTTAGCAACCTAGTGAGACCCTGTTTCAAAATAAATAAAATAAAATAAAAAGGGCTGGGAGTGCAGCTTAGAGGTAGAATGTTCTTGGGTTCAATCCCGAGAGAGAGAGAG
>PVLC010037885.1:0-15063 GCA_004027655.1 Graphiurus murinus
AGACAATAATTCAAACAATGTTTTACTTCCGTAGAAAGTTTTATTTTTTGTTTTGTTTGGTTGGTTTTGTTTTCTTAACATAGAATGGAAAAAATGATTGGTCTCAAATAGGTAAAGCTCTCTTGGTCTTACCTCCTTCTTTGGGATTTAGAGAATTGGGACTGGTAATCTTGAGTTCTTTCTCTTTGAACAGTCCCTATAATGGTCTACATTGATAGACTTAGAGAGACATTTGGTTTGAGTGTTATCGGAGCTTTGGAAAACACCTGGATATCAATTATATTTTAAAATTGATTTTTAAGTATATATGTGTATGTATATGAAGGCTTAGAAATAGCATTGGACAGTTAAGTAAAATAAGCATAAATGTTCAAGTCTGAAATATTTGGGTTCATATTTTTGCTTCCTGTCTGTTGGAACTTGAAGAAACAAACCTTTGTACCCCTAGTTACTACAGCAATTAAGAGTTAATGCCACTAATTTCATAGATATTGTGAAGCCTTTTTTAAGTATGTTTTTCGATGCACTGTAATTGTACATCGGAGTGAGGTTCAATGTGACTCAAATGTACATGCCCAAGCACATGATGTGATTCCCTCTTGATCCAATTCCCCTCCCACTCCCCATACATGCTAGTGAGATTGGTAGTGAGACATTCATATATGAACACTGCGCTACTGGAACTGTTTCCTTCATCAAGTCTCCTTTTTCCTCTCCTCAGCTCCCCCCACAACTCCCCTTCCATTATTCTACTAGTTTCTCTCCTCATTTATCTGAAGTCCCTTGTTTCTTATTTTTCTCTCTTTCACATATAATAGAAAATATATGACTATTGACTTTCTAAGACTGGCTGATCTCACTTAGCATAATGTGCTCCAGTTTCATCTATTTTTTCTGCAAGTGACATGATTTTTTTTTTGTTTGCCTGATAGATATTCAAATGACATGATTTTGTTATTCTTTAAGGTTGAGTAAACATTCATTGTGTGTATATATACCTCATTTTCTTTATCCATTCAACTGTTGGTGGACACCTAAATTGCTTCTATAATTTGGCTATTATGAATTGTGCTGCTATAAACATGGATATGCATGTATCTCTAAAGTAGTATTACTTTATTTCTTTTATTCTGAAGTCTTCTTTTTTGACAAAATTGTTATTTATTTCCAAATATGCCCACCTCTCCCAGGAGTGGTGAAGAACAGCATGCTTTTCAGACCTCCTCAGCTGGAGAGGTGGGTGGAGGGAGCTGAGGAATGTCCTGGAGGGGCACACCATGGTGGTGGCCAGCTCAGCACCCTGCCTGTTTTCCCTGACAGAGGGCAGGTGCTACTGTCATCACCGAGGTATTCTGAAATCTTTTTTTTTTAAATTTTTAATTTTATTCATACATTGTAAGCATACATCTTTGTTAGGTGCAAATTGATAACGATACATGTGCTCACAATTCTCATTTGACCTCTTCCCCAAATTCCCACCCCGCTCCCTCGCCTTCCCTCCCTCTCAAGTTCTCAAAGTGAGTGACTTTGATATACATTAGTGCCCCCCCCGCCCCCGTCCAACCCCCTCGGCTAAGTCAACTTCTTTGCTTTCAAGGGTCTCTCCTTTTTCATCTGGAGACCCTCTTATGCGCCATCTTCTCCCTAGCATCCGCAAATTAGGGAGAACATATGCTTTTTTACTCTTTGTGACTGGCTAATCTCACTTAACATGTTTTCCAGTTGCCTCCATTTCCCTGCAAACAACATGATTTTGTTCTTCTTTATGGCTGAGTAAAATTCCATTGTGTACATATCCCATAGTTTTGTAATCCATTCATCTGTCGATGGACATCTTGGCTGGTTCCATAGTTTGGCTATTGTGAATTGTGCAGCTATAAACATAGATGCACGTACATCGGTCTGATAGTTTGGTTTCCATTCTTTTGGGTAGATACCCAGAAGTGGTATTGCTGGATCATATGGTAGGTTCATTCCCATTTGTCTGAGGATCCTCCATACTGTTTTCCAGAGTGGTTGCACTAGTTTGCAATCCCACCAACAGTGTATTAGAGTTCCCCCTTCTCCACATTCTCACCAGCAGTTGTTGTTGTTCGTGTTTTTTATGATTGCCATTCTGACTGGAGTTATGTGAAATCTCAAGGTAGTTTTGATTTGCATCTCTCTTGATGAGAGAAAATTTGCACAAAGCCTGGGTTCCAGGCAGAACCTGGGAGTTCCAGGTTGAGTTCCTTTAATGAGAAGATTGCACCTCGCTATCTATGTGAATTTATTTGATTCTGAAGTTATTAAAAACTTACTAAGTGTAAGTCACAATACTAGGTACAGTATATATAAATACACCTGTATAAATAAAACATTTTTTCTACTAGGGACAAGAACATTATAGAGCTTAGTGAAAGATTCTTTACACCTTAGAAGTTTCTGTTCTTAAGTTTATTTCTTCCATTCACTGGGCAGATTGTCAGGTCCTACACTATAACAGAGATGTACTTTTATTTACATTATACTTACAAATTATACTTACAAGAATACTTACACACACATACACACACACACACACACACACACACACACACATATATATATATACACAAACATTTTTAAATTAGGGACTCTTTAGTTCTTTAAAACTCCCACAATACCAATAATACTAGAAAATCTTATACATTCACAAAACAGAAGTAGAAATTTAATAACATCACAGCTAGCCAGGCGTGGTGGCACATGCTTGTAATCCCAGTACTTGGGAGGCTGAGACAGGAGGATCCGGGTTCATGGCCAGCCTCAGCTACCTAAGGAGGCTCTCTGCAACTTAGTGAGACCCTGTTTCAAAATAAAGAATTAAAAAAATGAGGCTGGGGGTGTAGCTGGGAGGTTCAATCCGCAGTACTGCAAAAATAATAATAGTAATAATACCTCAGCTGTAATAGTGGTAACAACCATAACAGAAATCAATAAATTGCTAAAAGTCATCTTATTAATTCTATCTGAAAGTCAAAACCAGAAAATTTATTATTACTCACTTTACTGTATAGTTTTATATGAATCTGTTACAAACCATGAACTAACTACAAAAAAGGTCATACTTGTGGCATAGTTCCAAATTATTATTTGAGTGCAATTTCGTCTTTTTTGTAACATACGAAATCAAAAAGAAAGCATGCATTATGAATTCTTTAAGTTATATTACATGGACAGATGTTCCTTCAGAGCATGAAAGAGCTACACACAAAGAAATGAAAATTTCTGGAAATACTGAAAGACAGGCATGTTACAGAAAATATTGTCCTATCTTGCCCAGGTATAAGCAGTGGAAACATGATCCCAATTAAAAAAAAATATCTACATACCGTGTAAAATTTTATGAATCTTTTATGATCCAAATCATTATTATAAATATTATTTTATATTTTTAAAATTATAATTAATAAATATGCTTGAGAAATTACTTTCATTAAAAAATTTAAAATTCATGGCATACTTTTTGAACTCTTTATTATTTTGAAAAAGGAAAATTTTATAAAAGAATATTAAAATAAATATGATGGCAGGACTATATATATATATATTTTTTTTTTTTTTTTTTTTGTGGTACTAGGGATTGAACTCAGGGTCATTCTACCTCTGAGCTATACCCCCAGCCTATTTTTTATTCTTTATTTTGAAACCGAGTCTCACTAAGTTGCGGAGTGCCTCACTAGGTAGCTAGGTAGCTGAGGCTGGCCGCGAACCCGGATCCTCCAGTCTCAGCCTCCCGAATGCTGGGATTACAAGCGTGCGCCACCACGCCCAGCAGGACTATATTTTTAAAAGACATAAAGACTGTAGTTGAAGTTGATAGTTAGTTTCATGTAGTAGAATGTTTAAATGTTATTTTAATATACCTTTAAGTACTTTATATTTAACCTCTTCTTTCTTCACATATACTCTGGACACTTCGAGTTCTTCTGATCATTTATCTGTCATTATTTTCAATATCAATGTTGCCAAAATGGAAGCACATAGGAAAAGCTCTGTAACTACAGTCAGGAATCTTTGCTTTGCAATCAAATCTTGGATGACAAAATCACGTAGAGACCTTGGCAAGTTTGTAGCTCCACTGCGTGGTTACTTCATCTGTTAGCCTCACAGTAGTGCTCTGAAGAATTAATGAAGGAATGTTTGCAAACACTGCTGAAACTGTGCAGAAACTCAGACATTTCCATTTATAGAGAACACTTGCAGTGCACTATTAAAACAAGCACATGCTCTTACCAATGCATATTCCACTTTAATAGAAAAGTAACACATTTATCAGTCTGGAGATCATAACTTAAGAAACCCTCAAGCATGCAACACTTCAACTTTTTAGTCTTCTTGCAAAATGATACCTCCTGGAAGCATAAATACTTCTGTTTTGTATAACTAGTACTCTGGTTTGTCTTTAGTAACCTAAAATTATTTTCATCAGAAATGCTGTATAATTTTATGTCTCAAAATTCTAACTGTCCAGTATAAAAAGAAATTAAGGGCTTCAAACTCTTTAACTGAGTGGCAACCACTTATGCTATTTTTTTCTGTGAGCACATTAATTTCCCCGTTTCTCCAATGTATTTGGTTCATTCATCATGTTTTTCAAGTTTAGGATTGAATTCTAATCACTCAAATTCTAATCCAATATGAGATGGGGAATGTAGCTGATTCTCCTATTTCTTGTGATTATTGAGGTATCAAATATATTATAATTATTTACATGTTGTTTTCCTTTTCCTACTAAATTATTAATATTTATTCTTCATTTTCTTCCTGTATGTATTGATCCATTCCTACGCTCACCTATTTTCCTTATTTGAATTTAGAATGTGGTTCTAGACCTCACCAAGACAAGGCAGCCTGGTTGCTGAGGACAGGTTCCTACTGGTGTGGCCTTGGGGATTATAGATAGTCCCTCCTCTCCTTGCCCTCTCCTTCTTTCTCTTTTGCTACTGGCCTCCTTCATGTGAAAGCAAAGCACTTCCTATCTCTGTCTCCCACTGGCATCCTCTGTGCATCATAGACCTCACCTGACCTAACAGGAACTGAACCTCTGACATCTTCAGAACTGTGAGCAAATAAATCTCCTTCCTCAAGTTGTCATCAGTTTTTTTTTTGAAGGGGGGGGGTCACAGCAGTGCGAATGCTGACTAAAACACCCTTCTTAAGGCATTAAAGCAAATCCTTTCCACCACAAAATTCCAGGATTTCTCAAGTATATTTTGGAAAAATTAAACAAAGTTGTGCTTACTAACAGAATTGGGAGGAGTAAGTTGTGGAAGAATAAGATTACGTATGTTAAAATCTGGTCTCTTGGAAATAACACTGGGTTGTAGCAATCAGAATAGTGAGAAAATCAAACATGTATACAGGCTTTCCATGTACCAGACCCTATCCCATTATTTTTGCATGTAACAACCCTGTGCAGTTGATAGCAGATTAGTTTTATACCCATTCAGTAGGAAGAAAAAACTGAAGCACATTGAAATAACTTATACAAGTTTTTAGATCCAGAATTCAAGATTTAGAGGTCCCTTTGTCATAATTGTTATCCATTATGCATTAGGACTCTATGTACAATGTTAGGGTGGGGTAGGGCAAGTGAAGCCTCCTGAGACCAGATTAAACTCAGCATCACATATGAGCTTAGCCAGGCAATGCATGCATTGTGAAGTGATGTACAGGAGGCACATATGAAATGAATTAAACTAATCTAAAAATCACAACCTGATTATAACCAAGCCTCCTATCTGACTGTCACTCATCCAGGAATTGAAGGGATAGAGGAACAAGTTAAGATATCAGAAAATCACAGGATATGAAAATTGTTTAGATTAATAAATTTATTTCCTCTACAAACCATTTAGAAGTTGGAGGTGGAGGTGGGGTTAGGGGGAGTTACCTGGCATTGTAGCTCAATGGCAAAGCTCTTGTCTAGCATGTGAGGCCCTATATTTGATCCCCAGCAACACACACACAGGCACACAAGCACATACACACACACACAGACACACACACACACACACACACACACACACACACACACACACACACAAAGACGGGGATGAACAGTACAATGTAGAGTAAAAAAGGCCTAAGAAACACAAGCAAGTATGTTTGGATCTTCTTTGGATAATGATTTGAACCAGTCAAGTGCATAATAAACTTTACCAGTCTATTAGGAAAAGCTACATATGGACTTTATGTAAGATTATTAAATAATTAAGCCTATATCTAAAGATAAATAGTGTCCTGATTTTTAACCAGAAAAGGAAAAAAAAAGCCCATGACAGTTTATTCAGTATATAGGTATTTATGAAATAATAAAATATTTGAAAATAAGAAATAACATTCTCTCTGGGAGGATTGAAAATACTCCAGAGCAACAATAACAACAACAACAAAAATGTTGGGAGACTGGGATTCATGAAATAAGACAGCAACAAGCTGATTCTAACCGAAGCCTAAGGAAGTGCAGTGTTTCATCTACTGTTACTTCTGCTTTTTATATTTTTGATTATTTCATTTATGAAAAAATTCTTAATGGCCCTAGTGAGCCCTCACACAAAATAGCAAATAATATAAATTTAGAGTAACCTATGGTGAAAATTGCTATTGTGAAAATATATTTTATATGAGCTAGATGTCTCAAGCTAATATTAAGTCAAATCATGTCACTTACATTTCAGCAGTCCTTTGAAATTAACCATAATATTTGTACTAACTGCCAAAGTAAATAAATATAAAATCACACTTATGATTGCATCCTAAAAATTTAAATATATTTGACCTTAAGTTGACTTGAAATATGTATGCTAACTATAAATAATCTCACATTCTAGAAGTAAAAGTTATGGTAATTGATAAAATATGGATATAGCTAAAATTAAGATATTTTGCACATATGTATGCAAGTCTGGCTAAAAGCTTCTTATTGGAAACATCATGTATATAACTACATTGATAAATTATTGTTCAAAGACAATGATTTAATGTTGTTCTTCATCCCCTCCAAGTTTTTGGATTTGACAATGGAACATATATTTTCATGGCAAGCAAACAGTAAACACACACACACAGACACACACACACACATGCATTATATGTAGGTAGGTAGTGCATGCTTGTAATACCAATACTTGGGAGGAGGCTGAGACAGGAAGATCGCAGATTCAAAGCCAGCTTTGGCACTTAGCAAGTCTCTCAGCAACTTAGCGAGACCCTGTTCAAAATTAAAAAATAAAATAGGGCTAGGGTGTAGATTTGAAGTAGAATATACATGAGTTCAATCACACACACACACACACACACACACACACACACACACACAAATCTTTGGAATTTCTATCCAACCCATTAAATATTATTTGTACTAGTAAAATAATATTTATAGTAATAAATCAGCAAGTAACAAGTTTCCCATCAGTGTAATCTCATCTCATCCGGTAGATTAGTTTGTACAGATTTATTTACTCATGAAAACAATTAAAATGCAAATCCTTGCATTTCAATCTTTACTGAAAGAGATGACTGAACATCATACTGATTATTTGTTTAATTACTAATATGTACACTAAAAATAAAAATAAGTAGAACACTTTAAATGAGGATTCTGTTAAAAAAAAAAAAAAAAACAGTCTATAAGCCTGGTATGGTGGTACACCTTTTTTTTGCCATACTGGGGATTGAACCACCCAGGGGCATTCTACCTCCGAGCTACACCCCCAGTCCTATTTTTTATTCTTTATTTTGAAACAGGGTATCACTAAGTTGCAGAGATCCTTATCCTAAGCAGCTGAGCCTGGCCGAGAACCCAGATCCTCCTGTCTCAGCCTCCCAAATTCTGGAATTATAAGCATGTGCCACCACGCTCAGCTGTGGTACACATTTTTAATCCCAGTACTTGGGAGGATGAAACAGGAGGATTGCAAGTTGAAGGCTAGCTTCAGCAACATAGTAAGGATAATCATACAGATTATTTTGAAAATTATATTCTATTCCTACTGATGCATAAATAATTTAATCAATTGACCTTTCAGCACAACACTTATAAAACTAATGTGTCAAAGATATATATAGGCAGAATGACAACATAGGCAAAATAGTAGAAATAGTACATTTTAATCATTAAAGTACTTAGGAGCGATGTAAGCAAAACTTGATCACAGATAAAAGTTAGAAGAGAGCATTGTAAAGTCTGAAAAAGTATATAAAAGTAATCTCTTGGGATCTAGTGATGAATAAACATGGAAAATAAAATATAGTAGAAATTCAATTAGGGGCATTTTCTATAAATGTCACTTAGAAAATAAAAAAGAATGTATTCCACAAATTCCAGCAACATTCCAATCATACTGTGCTTTAATGGGTGAATCCTGCAAAGATCAGATCACATTCACTCATTAATTCACCAAAGTTAATCAAGCCTCTAGGCTCTGAAATTTGCTGACTTTCTATCATACACAAAACATTTTTCCTCTCTAAACTCAGTCTTAGACTCTCTTACACAATGTTGTGGTCCAGATGAAATAAAATATAGTATGTTCTATATAAGACCTGTATGTACTAACAATTAAAAATGGCATTAGTTATTATCATATATATTACTATTTCCTATCCATGTGTTTTGTGTTGAAGACATATATAACTGAAATGGTCTTTAAAACCTAGTGGATATCCAGCAGATTAAGGGCTATAATAGTTTAAAATGTTTCTTAAATTACTTTCTAAATTTTTTCTAGCTGGCTAATACATCCTTACATCCAGTTTTAGTAACACTGAAAAAAATATTATCTTCTCTTTCTCCCTCTCTAGTCTCAAAGCAGAATTCTTGTAGAAAAGGGATAGGGTAAATTAATCCTTTTTCAGTTTGGATATAGTTGTTATGGATATAAGAGTAATAGAGAAATAGATGCTCTGAGGCCAAGCCTTGAATTTCCTGGGCCTCCATTTTCAATTATTTTAGTTTCCTCCCCAGGGAAGTCACTGGTATAACCTGGATATAAAAGTTTATGGAGCAAAAGATGAAAAAGAAATCCATTGTTAATGCATGCTTACCAGAGATAAAGTGGCATTATTAAAGCCAAAGCTTTTTAGAGCCATAATTTCTCAGAGTTCACCCATGTTAAAACCAACATTTTCATTTGAGCCTATTTCTTTCTCATCTAATAGGAGGTCCCCTGTCACTACATATTTCTGAATCATCTCTGATACCATGAAAATGTTGAGGACAGAATGACTGGGTAATATTAGCTTAAATGTGAAATTCATTTTATTTTTATTGCAGTGAGCCACTCAGGCAAAAAAATCTTTCTTTTTATATTAGCATTTTATTAAGGACATATCAAGATTAAACAACATATACATATTTGTAAAAAAAAAGTCATAGCTGAAATATCTCATGAGATTTTTAGGTCTATATTAAGTTATGGAGATTTGGGAAAAATATTACTTAATGTTTGAAATCCTCTATTCAGTGTGGTTTGTCTCCAATTTGGAAAACTATCCAATTTCTCCTCAGTATTTTTTTTTTTTTTTTTAGTGGTGCCGAGGATCCAACCTAGAGGCATTCTACCTTGGAGCTATAACTACCCAACCCAATTTTATTTCTTATTTAGAAACAGGGTCTCACAAGGTTGACAAGAGTCGCTCTGCTTGCTGAGGCTGTCCTAGAAACTATGATCCTCCTGTCTCAGTCTCCCAAGTACGGGGATTACAAGCGTGTGCCACTACCTCAGTAGTATTTCTTAATAGTGAAAATGTAGCTTAATACAAATGATCATACTCAAAGAGATAGATTTCTTATGGTTTTATCATGTTTCTGTCCCAACAATTCATCTTTTTAAATTATTTTATTGGTACATTGCAATTATAGATCATCGTAAGATTCAATATGTTAAAACATACATACATGCAGCAACTTGTGCATTTCCCACCAATTCATTTTAAAATTGAGTTGCATTATGTTGACTCCCTCTGCCTTTGACAATACGGATATGATTCAATAAAATTTTCTCAATAATCAAGTGAGATTTTGTTAGATGTTGGAAACAGGATTTCAATTCTCTATATATCTTCAGCACCATTAAAAGCACTAAGAATAAAATTGTATTTCCCCACATTTATTGTAGAGTACTTAAAATATCCTCAAAACACACTATATCCCTGGTTCCAAGGGGAGGACCTTACAGCCGCTTTATCTGATCATCAGAAACAAGCCAGACTACAGTGTGTGGACCATGTTCTCTCTGCATTAGTTTTTCTGTGCATCAAACAAATGATTACTGATTTTCCAGATTAGAACAATGCCCATTTATTACTGCAGTTTCTGTAGGTCAGAATCCAGATTTAGTATCTCACTAGGCCAAAATGCAAGGATAAGCTAGTTTATTCCTTTCTAGAGGATTCAGGAAAGAATGTGTTTCTCACTCATTTGTGTTGGCAGAATTCACTTTCTCACATCTGTTGGACTAGGGACTCCATGTCCTCACTTGTTGTTGGCTGGGAAGGATGGGGTTTATTTTCCTCTGCTCCTTGAGGCCAATTTCATTTCTTCCAACATTGCTCCCTTTATCTTCAAAGCCAGCCATAGCACATCAAAAATTCTTTTCACACTTCAAATCTCTGATTTTCCCCTTCTGCCTTTGCTTTTATAAGCTTGTGTGACTAGATTAGTCTTACTTGGAGAATCTCCATTTACCCATATAGGGAAAGGGTATTCAAAGGGTGATGGCCACACACACACACACACACACACACACACACACACACACACACAAATGGCTCTCTTGTAACCAAATTCTTTTAAAAAGGTTATCAGAATATATAATGGCTAAAAATGCAGGACTTAGGTTCAAATAAATTTGAATTCAAGTTCAAGTTCAGTTATTTAATACTTCTGTAATATTTGAGTATCTTTTTATCTCAAAAGTAAACTCAGTAGTATTGCCTATTTTACAGGATTATTGAATTGATTCATGAGATAAAGCATGTCAATTAATATAATAATTAATACATAGGAGGAAATCAATAAATATCATCAAATAATGTAGAGTTCTTCCAATATTTATAGTATTTACTCAGCAACTGCACCAATATGTTCCAGCCTCTCTTTGCAGTTTACGTATTTATCTCTTAAACATAATTGCATCTTCAAATACACACACACACACACACACACAGACAAACACACATGCATGCACAAAAATACCTAAAATATTTTTATGGAGTGTACAGTTCTAGAAATTTTCAAGAATAGAAATAAGTAGCCGGGCAGTGTGGTGCATGCTTGTAATTCCAGCATTCGGGAGGCTGAGACTGGAGGATCCGGGTTCGCAGCCAGTCTCAGCTACCTAGTGAGGCACTCTGCAACTTAGTGAGACTCGGTTTCAAAATAAAAAATAAAAAAATAGTCCTGGGGGTATAGCTCGGAGGTAGAATGCCCCTAAGTTCAATCCCCAGTACAGCAAAAAAAAAAAAAAAAAAAGAATAGAAAGAAGTCTAAAGCAGCCCCACATATCTGTACACAACTTCTGCCACTTGTAATAAACTACATGCATACCTTGCCAAACTTATTGAAAAGCTCCATGTTCCAAAGTTTCATGAATACAAATGAAACTATCTTGATTATGCTGTATATTTTCTGTTGAATATGTGGTGTCTTAGCTCTCAGTGGAACAGCTGTTTATAAATCCTCACATAGCAGCAATTAAAATCTAGTTCATGGGGAGCTGAGTTTCGGCAATTTTTTCAAATAACTGTATCTTCTTTCCCAATGAAATGAAATGAGAAACACCAACACCATTCTCTCACCTCCTATTATTTCATCTCTGTAGTTGGAAACAGTAAGAGAAGAACATGGCATCAACACTATGTGGGCTTTAAATGTAGATTTTGAAATCTGACTCTTGCCCTCATGGGGATTGCTTATTCGGCCATAGGGATCACTTTATCTTTTCCATGTATATCATCTTTTCTTTCTGGTCACTGATCATTACTCACTTTTACTCCTGAGAGTCACAATTACATTTCCTGTAGCAGCCTTGATTATGTTGAGTATTTCAAGCTACCAATTTAATCCAAATGTTTATTAAACTCTTTCTGGGGAAAGAAAATTAAATTATTTCAGAAAAACTAGACCTTTATTAGTACGACAGTAAGCATGTAATGTTTATTATAGCTCAGAGATTTCAGCAAATGCCTTTTAGCTGAACTTGTTTTGTAGGCTTCCCCTAGCAATTTTGTTAAATTCAGTCATAATTAACAATTAGGTACCTGGGTGATCTGGGATAAGCAGAACTGAACGATAGGTGCATAAACTGTGCACAAACACTCACAATGAGTTAAGGGAAAGTGTCAATGAACTGGTGAAAATTATGTTGACTTTTAAACTCTATTCTGCTTTTAGAAAACCTGTTCTATGTAGAGTGCTTAGACTTAAAGAACTCTTATAGAAATATTATAAAAACCAACAGTGCATGATTCCACTTTTAAGTATTTTTAGAGCAATTGTTGAATATCACAACTACTAGGAAAATAGAAAACATAAATTCAGAATCAGCAAGTCCATCATTAAGTCTTTATGATCCTACAAGTTCCTTCAAATTAAAAAAATAATATTCAAGTGTTTAATAAACTAACATTAGATCAGCACTGATAAAGAAGTGTTTATTAATTGAAGTTTGAATATATTATATTTATAAATTACCTTCCAGGAGAGAAAACTGGTGGGTTTTTAAAGAACAGCAACATTATCTGCATGAAATTATTTCAGCTTTATTGTATACAAAGGCATAATCTCTAAACCAAATGTTCTTTGCAGAATAGTGCTGCTTATTTTTTGGCACACTATTCATTTAAGTAAATATCCTAGAATTTGATTGTTCTACCTCAATAAACTTGTAATGATTTCAGTTCTTATTGAGAGAAAAATATTTTGCTAACTTCTAAAGTATAGCTATCTTTATGAAAACACAGAACCTACAATATTCTACTTATTTAGTTGTCTTTGGGGATAATATGCTGCCAAGGCTGACCTTGAACCTGTGATCCTCCTTTCTCATGCGCCACCATGCCTAGCTTCTTTGAGGATAATATGAAGCAAATTCCTGAAAAGAAATAGTGCAATTTTGTGTACTAACAAACCCAAAACAAAATGTAAGAATACATACAATTTATCATAGCACAAATTATCATAAACCTGAAAATAACTTGAAGAATTTCCATGACAAAACCAGTAAACTGTAAGGTTTTAAACTGAGGGATAGATTTATCAGTTCTATTAGTCAGAAGACAATGTTTTAGAAGGTTACATTTTTCTCCTAATTTAGACTTAGTTTAATTTTAATCGAATTTAATATAAATGTTTGGGAACTTGACAAAGTTAACCTTAACATTTATTTTAATACAAGTGGCAAAGAGCCAAAATATTTAATGAACAAGGATGAGATGGGAAGGCTTTATTTCTTCAATGTTAACATTAATTATAAATTAAAATATGACAATCTAACATTGGAATAAGAAAAATGTACTAAATAAGAAGCTTCAATAACATCTGAAGTCTCACATGTTATTGCAGAGTGGGAGGGAAATAGTAATCTCAGTAAAGGTTGCCAGAATCTATCCATAAGGGGCGTGTTTGTCAGCTTTGGTTTTCTGTGATGAAATACTCAAGAAAATCAACTTAAAAAAAATTATATGGTATTTGCTTCTGTTTTCAGAGGTTCCAGTCCAGTCTCTTCACTTTCTTTGGTTCTGTGGCAGGATGAACACCATGGCAGGTCGCACGTGATGGAGCAAAGAGAGAAAGAGCCAGGGTCCCTGTATCCCCCTGGAGCACTCCTCCCCATGACTTAACTTCCTTCCACTAACAGGGAGCAGTTCTCAATAGCACAGCAGGCTGACCACCAAGCCTTTAGCTTGTGAATCACTGAGAGGATAATTCAGATTCAAATCACAGCATGAAATGAAACTCCTTATTTGTGCTTATCTGAAAAAAAAAAAAAAAAAAAACTAAATTGTGATAGGCTTTCTAAATATGTGTAAAATAATATGAAGAAAAATATGATGTATTTTATAAAATTATTTAAGAAATTTTGTTAGCTAAGTATGGTGGTACACACTTGTAATTGAGAGGCTGAGGCAGGCTGTGATCTTCCGATTACAGGTTCAAGGACACCCTCAGCAAGTTGTGAGACTCTCATCAACCTACTGAGACCCTGCTTCTACATAAAGATAAAATATTCTATAAACAGGGAAAATTTTTAACTTTAAAGAGAAAAGATAATAAGCTGGTCTACACTAAAATTAAAAATGTGATTCATCAAGAGCCCCTTAATAAGAAAATGGAAATGCAAGCCACAGAGTTCGAGAAAATATTTTCAACAAATGTAGATGATAGGCCATAAATAAAATAAACGTACATTATATATTTAATTTTATTTATTGTTAATGTAAGTCTATGTACTAGCAAATATAAAACAAAATGTAAAAAATATTTACTATTTTTAGTAGCAGAAAATATCATAAACCTGAAGATATATATATATATATATATATATATATATATATGTATATTATATATGGGTACATATATAATGTATATGTGCCCCACAGATAAATTAAAATGAAAATAATCTAGAGGGAAAATGAATGTACTGTAAACCAATATTTCTTTATTTTGAAACCGAGTCTCACTAAGTTGCGGAGTGCCTCACTAGGTAGCTGAGGCTAGCCTCGAACCCGGATCCTCTGGTCTCAGCCTCCCAAATGCTGGGATTACAAGCGTGTGCCACCACGCCCGGCCCAATATTTCATAAAAATGTAAAATGGTGTTTATAGCTATAAAAACAAAAATGCCTATAGTAATATAAGCTTGAAGTAATACAAAAGCTTATTAGCAAGTAATGAATGAATGGAATACTCACAATTGGAGATAAATACAATGTAAAAGACTGGACTATTGTTAGATGCGTCATATAGATAACTCTAAGAAACGTAATGCTTAGTGAAGAAGGAAAGCTCAACTAAGACTATTTGTCAAATTAAAAA
>PVLC010037886.1:0-15021 GCA_004027655.1 Graphiurus murinus
AATCCTCCTTGTCTCAGCCTCCCAAGTCCTGGGATCAGGGAGGTATACAGCCACACCTCCTGTTTGGTGAATATTTTTGATCTGATAATGGCTGAATCCATGCATACAGAAAGCCAACTGCACTATTTTGCTGATGCAGAAACTGAGGGAGAAGAGGTCAAGCAACTTGGCCAGAGTCACTCAGTTGGCTAGTGGTGGAGCTGGGATGGGAAACAATATATTCCTACCCCAGTACCTGTGTATTTAACAACCTTCCCACTCGGCACCCACTGGGCAAGGACTAAGTTCAGGATCCTGTTCCACAGCTGACAAATCGTGACTTGAGATTGGAGTCCAGGTATCTGAATTTGCCACAAACTTCCCAGATTTGCTTATAAATTTGGAGACTTGTTGATTAAATATAGTGTAGCATTTTCATTAAATTATGATAGTTAAGAGATTCCCACAATGTGGTATTTGAGGTATTAAGGCATTATTTGGCATCTATAGTATGGAATTCCGCTATGTCATTAACAAGGACTCCAGGCCTTCGTGGCAGTAATATTCAGGTACACAGGAGTCCGCCCACCCTGACCCCATCCCACTTGGGCTGGGGATGGCCGGCTAAGTGTTCCTGTAGCTGCAGCTGCAGCACTAGAAAACATTCTCATAAGTTCTGAAACTAAGTAAACCTGGCACTAGCTTCACATACTCCCTGAGTGCTGATTCTTATCCCAACAAGCCAAGCCCCTTGTTCCTGACGAAGAAGAGCCCCAGTCCAGGCACAGGAGCTCAGACCCGAGCTCAGCAGGGCCTTCTTCAAGCAAGAAAGCAAGGAGAGCTCTCCCTGCTCAGACCCAGAGCCTGCATTCTGGACCGTGGAGGGGCATCGAAAAGTCCCCTCCAGTTGCAGCGTATTTTGTGTATGTGTGTATTTTCCTAGGGGGAAGATACATAGCTTTCATCAGATTCCTAAAACCCAAAAGAAGGTTGAAGGGTAAGAACTAACAACGAAAACATCAACAAGGGAGTTCACTAGAACTGAGAACATCTTAATTTCACTGAGATTACAAATAACTGCATCCAACATTAAAATATTTTTCTAAACAACTAAAATAAAAATAAAATTACTAAAGAATTCCCAAACATACTGATTAAAGAATTTCCAAATATACTGTTAGTGTCTGGATTACATATGCAATAAAAGCCCAGGCTGCTGAGTAACTCCAGTCTGAAGAGTTATCTACACAGGCCACCTTGCATTGTTATGCACACACTTTAATTAGAGGGAGTAACCTGAGGGACGTGAGAGGCGTGATAGCAACCTGCCGAAATGAATTTATGAAGCCACATGTGGTATAAACAGGTACAGAGTTTGCATTGCCAAAGAGAGAGAAGTTCTAGAAAGATCCAGCCTCAAGCTTGCCTTGCCATCTCATCCCTAAAACTGGACAGGGAGTTACTTTTAAAAGCTGTCTCAGCTGGGCGTGGTGGCGCACGCTTGTAATCCCAGCATATGGGAGGTTGAGACCGGAGGATCCGAGTTCACAGCCAGCCTCAGCTACCTAATTAGGCCCTCCGCAACTTAGTGAGACCCTGTTTCAAAATAAAGAATAAAAAATAGGGCTGGAGGTGTAGCCCGGAGGAGAATGATGCCTGCCTCTGGGTTCAATCTCCAGTACCGCAAAAAAAAAAAAAAAAAAAAAAAAGCTGTCTGATTCCTCTGTGAAATGCCTATGGAGTAAAAGCTAAAAGAATGGAAGGAAAAAAGAAAGAAGGCAAAAGGGAAAAAAGTAACAGAAGAAACACAACAAAATACAGTAAGAGCCAGCTATTGATTGCTGTTTTGCATTATACCAATAATGCTTTCAAAATGCAAGAAGCAGAAAAGATTCTGTTGAGTTCTTTTGCCATTAGTATAATAATTCACAACTTCTTAAAGGTTGTTAAAGTGGGTGATTTGATCTATGAAATTCTCTTTCACTACCATAGTTTTCATTTTAAGAATACAGAAGGGAAAAATATAACAAAAAGAACTTGGCATCCAGTTACTATAACCTTTACTTATATAGAATTATGCTTATATAGAGTTAAGCCAAAAGCATCCCTTCCCTAAGAAACAGCAGAAAATCTAATTTGTTTTAGAAATTCCTTTATGTTTCAAAGCAAACATTTCAGCAATGTTGCTATGATTATAAGAAAAAATGTACCTATGATTATAAGAAAAAATTTACCTTTAAATATGAATTACATTTCTATTTGGGGAAAAAAATGAAGACTCAATATTTGAGGTTTACTATGAATTACATCAAAACTAAAGTAAAATGTATTCCTTTAGCCATTTCCTGTTAAAATAAACATCTTAAACTTTCCAAAACAGTGGGCTATATTTTCATTTTGAAGTTCATCCCTTACTGCTTTTCTCAAAGGAAAGTAAACAAATATAATAACTCCAATTTGATGAAAATGGTGGGTCAGTCCTGGAGTCCTCCTGTCATACGGGGCATTAACAGGGTCTCAGGAGAAAGGCCAGGGCTTCTGCTCGCCTCCTGTGGGCAAGGCATTGACCAACAACTCCAATGCATAGGGGCAATTTGCACAGTGGGCCTTCACAGAGGCTCCCTGCAGAGGCAGCATCCCCTGGTGCTAAGGTTTGGAGGTGGAGTGTCCCCCAAAGCTCATTTGTTGGAAGCATGGCCCCAGTGTAGCAAGGCTCAGAGGCGGAGCATGGCTAGAGGAGGTGGGTCATGGCGGCATGGCCCTGGGGACTGAATCTGTCCCTGGAAGCTTACTCTCTGTCTGCTGGGAGGCTGCCGCGAGCTGACCGGCTTTCCTCCACCACACCCTACCATCAGGTTTCTGCCCTGGAGCTGGACAGCCATGGATTGAGCCTCTGGACCAGGAGCCAAATACGCCTTTCCTACTCCAAGTTGTTTTGTCAGTTATTTTGTTCACAGTGATGAAATTGCTACCTAAAACACCTGGGAACTCACTAGACTTGAGAATTAATCAGGCAGAACCACAAAGACTATAGAACCAGGAACTCTGGGGGTGGAATCCAACAATCTGTATTATGGCAGGCCTTCTAGGCACTTCTAATGTGTAGGCAAGTTTGAAAATACTGGATTAGAAAGTGGCAAGGCCCTTACCAATAGCATTCGGGCTCATCTATCTGCCCAGCTCTGCAGCAAAATGTATCTCTACTGTAACTAATAATAAAGGAGACAGTGACCCATTAGTAGACTAAAACACTTGGAGTAAAACCTAAACCCATCACAAGCAGGTATTGCTTGCTGTGTGACCTCCCAGGGTTACTAGTAATAAATGAGATAACATGCCAAAGCCATGCCGGGGGGTAAGTTTGGAAAGTGCTGGTTAGTATTTGGGCACTCCAGAGGTTCTCAAACTTTGATATACATCAAATTGCCTGTACAGTTAAACACTGATGCCAGTGTTCCCCCAAAGACAAAGGTTTGGGTGTAAAGGTTTGGGTATGAGAGAACTTACTTGAGAAAACACCCCAGGTAACTCTTAAGCAAATGATACCCTCCCCATCTTTTTGTTTTTAATAAAACACAGCTGCATGCTTATCCAAAGCTCTTGATTGAGTCCTTCTTTTCCCACACAAGGCTAATGCAAAGAGACATGAATGTTCCTCACCCCAAAAGGCTAGTACTTTGAGGAAAACCAGCAAATTCCAAAAGTAACAGTTTCAAGTATCTGCAGACAAACTTCCTCTGGAATCCAATGTACAAATAACTTGTTACTCTGAGTAAGACTTTTAAATCAAAGCAACTGATGAAGGAAGAACTTTGATATATTTCTAAAGTAGATTTTATTCTCCATACTTTTAACACGTTGAAATGGACAATTTAAAGACAGAAGAGCAGCTGAGAATAGCAAAAAGCAATGCAGGAAAAAAAGTAACCCCCCAATCTCCCTGTGTCTGAATATAAATACCAAAAAAGGAGGAGAGACTGCTAAGAAAAACTTAGCAGGCCTCCCCTGTTGGCCCCATTCTCTTCTCCAATCCATTCCCGGACACCAATGAGGACAGGTATGGGGGGCGGGGGGGGGCCCGACAGGCTGTCAGGCCTGAGGCAGGTGGAGAGTGCAGTAAGGAACCACACCCAGGAGACAGCAAAAACTCCTCAAGAAAGCTGGATTCAGAGGGGAAAGGCCTGCGAGCTAGAGAAAGAACCCAAGTCCACCCACGTGCCAGGGTGTCTAGTATGATTCCCTAAATCCTTCAGGTTAGTAGAGATGGGGAGATAAACATAGAGGGAGAAGGGAGAGAAGATACTCAGATGTTCCCTTACATGTAAGAGTTGTGCTAGAGACACAGGGAAAGATGTGCTTAGCTGACCTTTCAAGTCACCTCTGCTCTCAGTGTGAATGAAGGCTTTCTTTAGCCTTTAATGAAATACATCTTAAACAACCTAAGAGTTTCCTTTACTGTCTCCACGGCAGACAGTCACGGCTGGCTAGCTGGTGTGTTCTCCTGCATGTTCCTAAACAGATTCAACACTCTGCAAGCAGATGCCCTGGGTCAGCGTGGAGGAAGCCCAAGCCAGGAGAAGCCTCCCAGGCTCCGGCCTGCCGGGCTCCCAGGTGGCGCTCCTCAGCAGGGCTTCCTCCAACCCCTTTCTAAAATACAGCAAGTACTGAAAATACTGTCATCACTACACAGCCCCTCACTTCCTGGCTGGCTTTCCCTTTTTGATTCTAGTATTAAAAAGAAAAAAAATTACATAAAAATATCTTAAACATGAAAATGAATTATAAGCCAATGCAATCAGACTATCAGTTATTCTTCAAAACATAAAAAGTAATCATTAGCTCAACATAGTAGAGCACACCAAAACTCCCATTACTTGGGAGGCTAAGACAGGAGGATTGAGACCAGTCTCAGCAACTTCCCCACGACCCTCAGTAACTTAGCAAGACCTTGCTTCAAAATAAAAAATAAAATAGGGCTGGGGTTATAGCTGTGAGGTAGACTGCCCCTGGGTTCAATCTCCTGTACCCCCGCCCAAAAGTAACTTCTAAGTTTTCCACTAAAAGTCAAAAATACCTTAATACTGGGAGAGCTATGTGTAAGAAACGAAGGCTCTCTCTTGCTTTTCTCATTGCTAGCCCAGGCAGGTCCCCTTGCAACTAAGGATGGAGCCTGGAAACATCTTGCATCCTTCAGCAGACTGGTTTCAGAAGCTCAGGATGACAACCACTCAAGTGCAACATAACATAACTGACCACTCAGTGTGACTGAACCAAGGTGGCATTGAGCGCTGGCTTTACCGCCCTGCTCCATCCAGGGACAGGGGCAGCAGGAACAGAGGGCAAGGCACCTCGGGCCTCCCCACCGAGGCGCTCCCAAACAGCACTGGGGGCCGGAGGCAGAGACATGGTCACCCACTGGAAAACCTTCAGAAGGCCGGCAGTCTAGGAGCGGGCCTTGCTCCCCCACCAAGAAGTTTAGAAGTTTCCTCCTAGGTACTCACAAACTTTTTAAACTTAAATCCCAGCCACGCTTCAAAGCCTAGGACAACTGCCAATAGGGTGAGCAGGAGGAAACGAGAAAAGTGAAACATAACCCAAAGCTTCACTAGTCATGCCTTTAAACAAAGACTAATGCTTATCAACCTACACCCAATAGTTTTGTTGTTATTTTGGTATCGTTAGTTAATGGACTCCCATGTTAATATCTGAAAGCTAAGCCAGCAATGACAACACTCTAAATGTCCTTCCTTGTCTCCGCTCTCACAACAGAATCTGGCAACACAAATGAAAGGAGCATGTTCACGCTGGTGATGTAACGCAGACCTTCCGAGTTCAATTTTCCCCAAAAGCTGCCAAAGAAGGAGTGTCTTACAAATTAACTTTCTGTCATACTAATAAGAAGCAAAGATTCAAATAGTACTTAGATAATAAAAACAAAGTGTTTATATCACACAATAGATCACAGCCACTGTGTCCGACGTAACTTTGGGGTGACTTTGGTGGCATGTTGCTACAAGTTTTAATTCAGAAATATACTTTGCTGCATTTTTAGCATATAAGAAAGTGTTTCTCCTAAGTTAAACTATAAAAGATTGCACTTATTATATGTTGATTATGGTGGATTCTTTATATTAAATAATTCTAAAACATTTTACCTTTATGTTCCAATAATATCTCCGTCTTTTCAAAATGAATACCCACCTGCCAAATCCTTTCAGTTCACTGCATTTTCCATTTGAAAACTGCTGACCATGAAGATAGCTAAAGACAGTGATACTTTAGAAAATATAAATACCTGTGTCTCCCGCCTCATAGCTGAGCAGACTTGGACTTGCACTTGGTTCGACTTTCACTGATCTACTGCTAGAAGTGAGCTACTAAGCAAGAACTATTTTTTGTTTAAAAAAAGAAAGAACAATAATCTTTTATTTCCTTTATAATCACTGAGGATAAAGCACAAGAAGTCACCAGTTCCCAGCAGAATTAATGTGTTCCTTCTAGACGACCTTGACTGTTAACTGACCTCACAGTCCAGAAGTTCAGAACTTTCGGGGAGGGGCTTTTGCTCTCTTTTCCCTAGCAAGCACTGGTGTTACTCCAAGAGCACCGCTCGCAGCCTGCACGTGCACTCGTTCCTCAGGCCTCCTCAGAGGTCCTCTACCAGCTGCTCCCTGTGCCCCTCGCTGGAGACCTGGCTGGACGACACACTCGCCCACTGGACTGTCAGCCCCCACTCACCACGGGCTCCTCAGGTCCAAGACAAGCTCGGACCAATCATGGAGAACAAACAGATACATTTTTAAAGAAAGCATGTCAGTGTTGGGTCAGTGTGAGGCTGGCGAGAGACGGTGCCCTTTACTGTGGCGCTGGTCAGCCACCTGGCCAGGAAGGAAGAACAGAAGAACGAAGCGGGCTGCTCCTCCACTGAAGTTCTCTTCCTGCCCTAAGAGGAGCAGCAGAGAAGAGAAAGGAAATGGCAAGAAGGTGGGAGATTTGCAGAGGCTCCAGGTCAGCAGCAAGTCAGAAAACTACACATGTCCAATTGAACTTCTTGCCAGTGCAACTGAATTTCCATAGCTGATGGATTCCCCAACCACAGTAAGACATGAGGCAGATCTAGATCAAATTCAGAATTCTGTGGGGTCTCTTTAACATTGTTGGGGCTCAGAAAACAACTACAAAGAATTGTCACTAGAAATAAAAAATAACAAAATAAGAACCACTGGAAAACAGGTATTAAAATGAATATATGTGAGCCGGTAGAGGGTAAAATTTGTTAAGACCTTCTGGAGATGAATTCGGGGAAATAAACCAAGCCTAAAGTGTGCCTGTTCTCTTACCCAGCAATCCCTGCAGGCTGTCTGCCCCCATACATGCATAAACAACACACAAGAGCCCGCTATAAGAACACTGAAAGCACTGCTGACAATAGGAGAGAAGTTACAGAATCTTAACACCTAAGCTACCCACAGCAGCGAACCTTTATCTCCTTCAAACCCCAAAGGCTGCGTACCATGCGCCAGCAAATAAAACAGATATTTTGAATGATAAAATCAACAGCAATAGTCCACATGTTTACTATGTTTTTACTTTCTGCCAAGCACTGACCTCTATTAGGAACGGAAATGACAAAACAAAGTCCTTCCTCTCATGAAAGTGACTTCCTACCAGGAGGAACCAGAGACAGCATAAAGACCTCACACACTGACGCCGGGATGCACACAGCACAGGGCGGAGCAGCGCAAGGGGCCAGGGCTCCAGGGAGCCGGGGAGCCCTGCCTTGCTCAAGCGAGAGCCGGTCACGGGGAGCCCCACTCTGAACACACCTTGCAGGGAGAACGGGTGTGAAAACAAGAGCCAAGGAAGATTCCAGAGCTTCAGACCAAAGTGTTAGGAAGGATGGACTATATTTATTGAGCTGGAGTCCCGGCTGGACAACAACTCGCCCACTGGGCTGTCGACCGACTCCTGTTCACCAAGTGCTCCTCAGATCCAAGGCAAGCTTGGACCGATCACTGCCAGAACAGATTTGTGGAACAAGGGGTGAGGACTGAAAGTTTGGCTTGGGGTGCACCAAGTTTCAGAAGACTGTTAGACATAGGAATTTCCAATGCTGAGTAAGAGCTGGACATTCCGAGGTAGAGAAGGCAGGAGAGAGTCCAAATTTCAGCGATGCATTTCAAAAACACAAGCCCCTAGATACTGAAAGCCATGAGACCAAATCAGGTCCCACAGGTGGGGGAGGTGTGGAGACAGAAGGGCCTCCGTCTCCAATACTGAGCCCTGACCACAGGTTGATGCTTGGAGGCCAAGGAGATAAAGAAAAACCAAGAAGGAGAGCAGGAAGTGTCTGGCAAGCTAAGAACAGACCCAGAGAGAGAGCCTCGAATCAAGCAAGAAAGGAGCTCCAAGGAGGGTGACGCATGTGCGGCGCCAAGTGCTCCTGACACCCGACAGGCCCAAGAGGGGAGGAGAGGCAGAGGGGCAGCCTCCCGCTGCGGCCCAGGCAGGAAAGTGTTCTGAGAGTAGCCGCTTCCTGCCTCGCCTTACTCCTCACTGGAGTCTAAAGGGGCAGCTCTTAAAAGCTGAGCAGAGTGGAGACCGCCCAGGCCTGGGCACCCGGAGGTGGGAGATGCCGGTCAAAGGAGACGAAATCCAGCTAGGCATGGAACTTCAAGAGATCATGTGCAATGCGGGGACTACAGCTAATTATATAGTGTATTCCTGAAAACTGCAAAGAGAATGGATATAAAGCATTCTCACCACAAAAACAGCCGTGTGAGGCGATGCAAGTGATGAGCTAGACTCAGTCCTCCCATGTGAACTTCAGAACTTGCTACACATAGTAAATGCATACAATTTTATCTGTCAGTCTAAAAAGAAAAAACAGTATTGAAAGAACTGTTTCAGGAGAATCATCGAATAAAAGCCTATAATGGAATAAATTCAAGGGGTATCTGCAAAGGAGGCAGGGGGAGGTCAGTGCAAGAAAAAAGAAAAGAGAAAAACTGGCTTGTGGCTGTGGCCAAGAAGTGTTTCTAGGTTTTGTTAGGCTAAGAGAAATGGGTATGTTCTAATGTCAGGGGGAATGGCAGAGCGGGAAACCTATGGCCAGGAGGAGAAGGAGCCCAGGAAAAGCTGGGTGTGGCCCTGGTGTTCCAAGGCTGTCGGGGAGGGGGCTCAGGAAAGCTGAGCGCGGCAGAGGAGAGGGGAGACCCCCGGGTGCACGGTGCAGGGAGCGGGAGTGAGCCTCTACGGTTTGAAGAAAGAGAGGATAGGAAATAGCAGGAAGGAAATGCAGAGCTTCACAGCGAGGTTATCCGAAGTTAAGGTCATGAATTGAAGAACTAGCAGGTCTCCCCTCTCTCCTCCCCCACTCCCCACTGAACAGGCAGGCTGGCTTTCTCCAGTGGCATGAGTGGGTTTATAAGACGGGAGCAGGGATTGCAAGAGTGATTATAAAGAAAATAATATAAACTAGGAGTTTCAGCTCAGAGGAAAGGGATGTTGTTTTCTAAAACAATAGAAAATGACTATATGTTTCAGTGAATTTCAAGAACTGGGCCACCATTTTAGATATTTTGATCAATAGAGACAGAGTATTTAATCTGCTGTTCTGATGGAATTGGTAAGGTACTGTATTAGTTCAATAACATTTTTACTGACTTGTACAATGAGTTGTTTTATTTATAAACTTAGATCATTCCCATACTTCTGAGAGACATGTCCCTTTTTAAACAATTCTGTGAGCATGTTGTTTAAAATAGTCTATATTTTCATCTCACATAATTACTGAGGTCTAGTAGTTAGTCCCACAGATTCAAAGCGTGCTCGAGGTTCTGTCCTGACTGGCCCACAGTTACTGCACAGCACGTGCAAGCCTCCGTCCCTTCACCCGCCCCCTCATGCAGCCGTGGCTGGGCACTGACTTTGGAAAAACACGCTATTTTGTTACAAATGACTTTCTGTCCCTTCTTTGCTCTTTTCTACTACATTTAGGGCATACTGATGTTTGAAATTTTGCATATGGTAACTCATACTATGTATGTATTTTATTTCAGAAAAATTCAGGAAACGTGTAACTTACACACGTTGGCAAGATTTCAAGAGGTGGTTGTTTCAGGATAAAGCAGGTTCAGGAACGGGGTGCTGGATGGTGCCAGAGTGGGTGGGAGACGCTGTCCCAACACATCACCCTCCCACGTCACACCCACCTCGAAAGCTCCAACACCCATGTCTATTTAAAAACAACGCAATACAAAAAGCTAGCTAAGTCTAGAAACCAGCTTCCATTTTGTGGATACAAACAATGTGTTCTTAAAATCATCTTAGTTAACACTGAATTTTCCAGGAATAAACTGCTATGTATATTAAGATTATGCTTTGTTTTGTTGAGAACTTTACCAAGACTTGCTCAGTACTTCAGCGGCAATGTCACCCTGCCTGCAAGTGTGAGTGGCTAAGACAACACTGGTGCTCAGGTCACGGTGACCTCACAGTGATGTCACATTTGTCTCATGCCTCTAATGTGGTCATGCCTGAGCACTTACTTAATATGTTATTATATACTGCTTTCCTTTCATTTTTTCATATAGACTTAGTACATTATTTGGACTTACTAGAAATTTTGGGTGTAGCTGATATTAACTATAAATTTTCTTTTTAAAAGAAGAAAGAAGCATTATAAAAGCTTCATTAAAAATGAGAGTATTGTCAGGTGTGGTGGCGCATACTTGTAATCCCAGCGCTTGGAGGCTGAGACTAGAGGATCCGGGTTTGAAGCTAGCCTCAGCTGCTTAGTGAGGCCCTCTGCAACTTAGTGAAACCCTGTTTCAAAATAAAGACTAAAAAATAGGACTGGGGGTGTAGCTCAGGGATAGAATGCCCCTGGGTTCAAATCCCAATAATGCAAAAAAAAAGAGAGAGAGAAAGAGAGAGAATTATCTGTATCTTCCAAAGTATGTTGTACACATTACACGTTTGTGTAGTTTTCAATTGCATAAAGGATATCAAACAACTAGAAAATTTTAAGAATCCCAGTTCTGGCAAGATGGAGATGAGACACTCTGAACGTGTACTGAGTGATCTTTATGGACTACTGAGTAAAACACCTTTTCTGGTCCTTTAGGTGGATCTGGAATGGCATGGACATGAACGGCATCAGGGCTGGGGGTGGCGGGGGGGCTGAATCCGTGTGGGTGAACCTCCAGCACAAATGAAGCCGGCTTGTGCTACCGTTCATCTTCCATGGGGAGCACCCAGCCCTGCCCAAAGTGTGTGAAATATGAGATGGCACCTCTCCAATACGTGGGGAACAAGAAGGGCTCTGCCCACTGGTTAGAGCAGGCAAACACAATAAAGAGGCAGGGGAAAACCACCGCCAGGTGTCTGGTCAAAAGATGACTTACTGGTGTGGTCTACGGAACCTCAAGGGGAGAATTTCATTTAAAGTGGACCCAGAAGCCACCCCACCTGAAGCTGCTGATCAATCTTCACTTCACTGTTACAGGACCACCAAGCATTATGTCACTCCAAAGCACCAACTTGCAGCATGCACACCACGCCAGTCAGAAATGACAGCATGGCCCGAAGCCCCCCTCAAATCCCCCCCCACACACACACAAGGGCTGCACTCCCGTACACGGTGGAGAGCAGCCTAGAAGAGGGCCAAGCGGAAGGCTGGCCTGCACCCCCTGCCTCCACAGCGGCTGCTGGTCACTGAACAGGCAGAAGCGCTCACACAACCAGAGCGCTATGACCCGCTCTGAACAAGGGCAGTGCCTCCAGTGCTGAGGACGTGATCTACAAGGACCACAAACAAGTGCCCATCTTCAAATCTGTGGACCTCACTTGCAATGCACAGGAAATGAATGAACAACAACAACAAAAAACAACCAGAGCCGGGCATGGTGGCGCACGCTTGTAATCCCAGCATTTGGGAGGCTGAGACCAGAGGATCTGGGTTCGAGGCCAGCCTCAGCTACCTAGTGAGGCACTCCGCAACTTAGTGAGACCTGGTTTTGAAATAAAGATTAAAAATAGGGCTGGGGGTATAGCTCGAAGGTAGAAAGCCCCTGAGTTCAATCCCCAGTACCGCAAAAAAAAAAAAGAAAAAACAACAAGACGAAGCCATTCCCTGGACAACGTCCTCGTTTCCCCCAAAGGCCAAGCACACATTGAGCAGGGAAGGGGAATGTTCTAGATAATAAGGCTTAAAAAGCAAATCAATTTGTTAACTTTCTTTAAATTCTGCTTGAAACAAATGAACTAGCATAGCATTCTGAGACAGCTGGGGCGATCCAAACACGGCTAGGAAGGTAATGAAAGGAATTCTACTCTACTCGCAAGGTGTGATGTCAGAGCTGCCCTTATTACAGACACATATGGAACTCTTTGGAGGCTAAGTGTTAAGTTGGAGATTTAACTTAAAATACTTTGCAGAAAGCAGGGAGTGGGACCCCAGAGGGGAAAGGAGAGGGATGAGACACGAAAGCAAGTATGGCAAATAGTAGTGATGTTATAAGTGGGTGACAGCACACGGACGCTAATGTGTATCTGCATACTAGGAAAATTTTGGTAATAAAAACTTCACAAAATAAAATAGAATACTAGTACCCACAGGCAACTGGAAAAGCAAAGATCAATCAATCCCTCTGACACAGTGGAAACCCAGCCTCGATGACACCATCTTCCAAAAACTACCTGGGAGGCTGAAAGAGGAGGACTGCAGGTTTGAGGCCAGCCTCAGCAACTTTGCAAGACCATCGGCAACTTAGTGAAACCCTGTTTCAAGTAAAAAATAAAAAAGGCTGGGGCCAGGTGTGGTAGCATGTGCCAGTAATTCCAGTACTTGGGAGGCTGAGACAGGAGGATTACAGGTTAGAGGCCACCCTCAGCAACTTAGTGAGACCTTGTTTCAAAATAAAATAGGGCTGGAGTTGTGGCTCAGAGGTAGAATGCCCCTGTGTTTAATCTCCAGTATCATAAAAAGGAGAGGGAGCTGGGTGTGTAGCTCAGAAATAGAATGCTCCCGGGTTCAATCTTTAGTAGTTAAAAAAAAAAGAAGGAAATAAGAAAATTATTTGATCTAAAATATAACAAAAATAATGCATACCAAAATTTGAGAGAATCAGCCAAAGCAGTATTTGGGAGGAAATATTTTAGACAAATTTAATTTCATGAGACAAAAAAGGTTCAAAAAAGCTAAGCATTCACTTGATTGGGGGGTTGCGAAGAGGCATTAGTAAAGTAGAAAGCAACTTGTAATCAAGATACATGCAAAACTTAAGTTTTTTTTAGGCTGGACATGTTGGCACATGCCTATGATATCAGTACTTAGGAAGCTGAGACAGAAGGACTGACTGAAGGTTCAAGGCCAGCCTCAGCAATTTAGTGAGGCCCTTAGCAACTGAGGCCCTGTTTCGAAAATAAAAAGGGCTGAGGGTGTAGCTCAGAAGTAGAATGCCCCTAGATTCAATCTCCAGTAATAAAAAAAGGTAAATGTTTTAAAAGAACATATAACAGAAAAGACCAAAGCTGCTTTGAAAAAGCTTTAATCAAGAATAAAAGAAATGCCAGGAATAGTGACACATGCCTGTAATGTGGCTGAAACAGGAGGATCACAGACTAGAGGCCAATCTTAGCAAGATCTTGTTTCAAGGTAAAAAATTAAAAGGGGTGGGATTAGCTTACAGGTAGAATCCCCCTAGCTTACAGGTAGAATGCCCCTGGATTCAACCCCCAGTACCACAAAAAGGAGGAAGAGCAAAAAGAAGGGGAGGAAGAGGAAAAGAAGCATTATGAATTAAAATGCCTTAATTCTGGATTTACAGAGATTAAAGCAAAAATACATAAATGAGGATTATTTATGTATTTTATGTTAAAAAAAATGAAATAATTAGGTAAAGTAAACTCCTAAAATAAAACAAAATTGATTCAAGAAGAAATTTATAACTTGATTATGTTTATACTCTCACATCACAAAATTAGAATCAGAGGTTAAAAAAATCAAAGGTGGCACACGAGCTAAGAGTTAAGAGCCACACAACAGGGCTTTACAGTGGTTTCCACCAAACACTCCAAGAACAGATAGCCCCAAACTCAACACACACTACTCCAGTGAAGTAGGAAGGAACTAGTCCCAGTTCATTTACACAGCTCCCCATTACAGACCGGACGATCTCACAAAGATAATTACAGTTCAGCCCCATTCATGACTAAGGATTTGAGCAACTAAACAAGTGTTAGTAAACTTAATCCAATGACAAATTAAAAAAAAAAAAAATGACAATGTATCCTGAGTCTAGGTTTATTCCAGAACAGGAGTCTGATTTAATATTTTATTTTAAAGTGGGGAGAGGGATGATTTACCTCAGTAACACTGTAAGTGAAAAAATGATCATATCCATAGATAACAAAGAAGACATAAAATTGAGCATCTATCATGGAAAATAGATCCTACCAAACCAGAAAAGAAGATTTTCTCAGCCCAAAAGTGGGAAAAGGAAGGAAAAAGAGAAGGGAAGGAAAGAGGGAAGGGAAGGGAAGACGTTATATTCTTGTATGTAGTGAGGAGCTGCTGGAGCTGCTGACACCCTTCATTTTTATTGTGGATAATATAGAATGATCAGCCATCCTCTTAAGCAATATATTTGGGGAAGCTATTCTGAAGAAACACAAAAAAGTGGGAAGGTGGTGGGTGTTTTTTTTCCCCCCA
This sequence comes from Graphiurus murinus, assembly GCA_004027655.1. Taxonomy (NCBI): domain Eukaryota; kingdom Metazoa; phylum Chordata; class Mammalia; order Rodentia; family Gliridae; genus Graphiurus; species Graphiurus murinus. Next base: position 14,696 of record PVLC010037886.1, read on the forward strand.
GAACAGCATTTTTTAAACCTAAGAGAATCAACAAAGATTAGGATCAGCATTAGCAGTGCTAACAAGAATTCACTGGACACAAACAAAAAGTTAATACAGGAGATGTGTTGGTGCACATCTCCATCCTAGTACTTGGGAGGCTGAGACAAGAGAGGATCACTGGTTCTAGGCCAGCCTCAGCAATTTAGCAAGACCCTCAGCAACTTACTGAGACCCTGTTTCAAAGAAAACAAAAGGGCTAGGGGTGTAACTTGGAGCAGAATGCCCCTGAGACCACTCTCTAGTACCACACACATGCCCAAAAAAGTTTTTTACATCCATATACA
>PVLC010037887.1:0-15062 GCA_004027655.1 Graphiurus murinus
TGAGTTTTACTTCCTTCTCCATTTAACTTTTCAATATACTTTGATTGGTGCATTGTAATTATACATCATTTATGAGCATTTTAGATCATTTCACTTCATGTTCTTCATTATGCATTATAGTTGGGTATATTCCCATTTATGAGAACCTTACATCATTTCACTTCATGTTCTTCTAACCCACATCTCCTGACAAGTTACAGTTCTGAATAATCCTTCTGTCCCTTTATTTTTCTAGTTTCCAAATGAGTCTGAATTATAGGAAAGTTTCATTTAACAGTGTGACATACGTATTCTAATATAAGAGCTTCCAACTCAACATAGCCTTCAATGCTGCCTGATAAACTTCATATCGTATTAGTTAGCTTTCCATAACTGTGACAAGAAAACTAAGACAATAAACTTGTAAGAAGGAAAGTTTTATATGGACTCATAGTTTTCAAGGTTTCAGCCCATGGTTGGTTGCATATGACAGAAGAAACTGCTTAACTCATGGTGGCTGGGAAATAAAAAGAGAAAGAAGAGGGACTAGGTTCCTAATATCTCCTTCAAGGGCATGCTCCCTATGACCTAAATTCCTTCTACTAGGCCCACCTCCCAGTATCACCATGGACTGGGGACCAAGCCTTCTACACATGAGACTTCGGGGGATATTTATCCAAACTAAGGCAGTACTTCTATCTGGTGTATTCACTACCACATTGCCTACTACAAACTTTCATCAATTTCCTTTGAAATTCCTACCTTTTTCACAACCATGACACTCTAGCCTAATTTCCTAGTCAGTTGGCAGCTTCTTTACTTTTCTCCTTCTCCTCTCCTCTCCTATCTCCTTTCTTGTAGGGTGATCCTTTCCCACTCTTCCTTACAGTCTTAGAGAAAATAGTTCTCCAGCCCAATGTGCACCCCTGCAGGCTCTCTCAATCCCTTCCCATCTGGTTACTTTGGAGAACCTTACCCTGTTCATTAGCTCTCCTGTCCTGTATTTTCTTCTGCTTCCTTTTCGGCTCATGCCTCACATCTCCTGGGGCACCATCTTCTTAGGGGACCATGTTTTTGCAGCATAGGCTCATGTTTTCATTGGCCCTTTTCTCTCTGACCACAAACATACTGTTTTCCTCTTACCCTCAAACAAACCTTCCTGGGCACAACTTTATCATTGAGCTTTATTCCCAACCCCCTCCTTTCCTTCACTGTCAAACTTCCAGAAAGAGTATTCAAAACTCTCTGCCTCCACCACCCCCTACACTCAGCACACTGCCATCTGGCAGGCATCCCTCCTTGCCACTCCATTGAAACTGCTCAGTAAACGGTCGGTCATTATGTCCCAACTGCCAATTCCAATGGCCTCTTTCAGCATTCATCCACTCCTGCATCCTTAATCGCCCTGTGACAGTAGATGAGAGTGACACGTGCTTTCATTCATGCTTTCAGTGAAAATCTCTGATTCCTTGGCTTTGGAAGCACTCTCTTTTCCCGAGTCTTCAGCCATTGCTCAGATTGCTTCTTCTCTAGTTCCTTTTCCTCTGTTTAGCCCTTAAGCCTAGATGCTTTCAGAGTTCTGTCCTCAACTCTCACTTTTTCTCACTCTAAAAGAGGTGTTGTGAATTTCTTCTCAGGGGCCAGATCTAGCCAATGGACATTTTTTTTTTCAAATAAAGTTTTATTGAGACATAGCCATGCCCCTTCATTTATGTACCCCTCTATGACCGCTTTCAAGCTGTGAAGGCAATGTAGTAGTAATACAGACAGAAGGGACAACAAAGCCTCATTACTCTCTGACTCTTTACAGAAAACATTTGACAATTCCTCTCTAGAGAGTGTAGACAGTGGATCCACAAAGAGAGCAGTAGCGTTGATATTACCTGTATACTTGTGTGAAACAATCCTTGAGCCCCACCTTCAATCTAATCCTGCAAAGTCAGAAATTACATGGTAGACCATAGAAATCTGTTTTAACAAATCCTCTAGATAATTCTGATACTAAAATTTTAAAACTGCTGATCTATGCAATCACTCTGGACAATCTCTAGGACTTCAAGTGCCACTCTTGCCCTGCATATAACGTAACTCTTGATTCAAGCTTCATAACTAGTCTATAAAATTAGTATTTCCAGCTAACTACCAAATATTTCTACGGAATCTCATTCAGTCATTCAACAAACCCATTTTCAGTATCCTTTAAAGCACAAGCTATTATCTGTGCAGGGATTTGTTTTCCAGATAAAAATAAGACTCATGCAATATTTGGGACATACTTAGGCAAAAAATTGTTTATCAAAAATTCAAAGTTAGCAGGGAGACTATTATTTTTATTTATTCAATTTTGCAATCCATTACAGGGGTTTAACTTCAAGCTTCTCTTCCTCCCTTTCCTGCTGAACTTCTTCAGTGATAAAATAATCACTGAAAGTGTTTCTATACAAAAGAAGACTGAAGTTCCACCAGGAAGCCAGTGACATAAATATAGTGTAAGACAAAAATATGATCTCAAACCTCATATTTCAAACATTTTCTTCATCCCTCGTATGCCTATTAACAGATACAAGGTGTTTTAGAGTTAAGCTCCCTTAAAGGTCTCTCCTACTTATCTACAAAAGGATCCTGACTGTAGAAATGTGGGGAGCATGGTAAGGCAGAAAAGAGCATTCTAATCATGTGTATGCATAAGAAAATGGTTGGAATAGGAGCCATAGAGGAATGGTAAGATACACATGAAATACAACTGGTCTTCATATCTCCCACTCTTGGTCTTTCATTATAAAAATGGGCAGTCAGCTGGGTGTGATGGCGCACGCTTATAATCTCAGCATTTGGAAGGCTGAGATCTGAGGATCAAGGATTGCGGCCAGCCTCAACTACCTAGTGAGGCCCTCCACAACTTAGCGAGACCCTGTTTCAAAATAAAGAATAAAGAACAGGGATGGGATATACCTTGGAGATAGAATGCCCCTGAGTTCAATCCCCAGTACTTCAAAAAAATTAAATAAAATAATAAATAAAAATAAAAATGGGTAGTCACCTCTTCAAAACCTACTACTTTAAGATCTTTTAATAAAGATTGGTTCCATTGTTTAAAAAATGATACCCAGTGAAAACTTCAGGGTTTGGAATCTGAATCTAAAATTAAATGCAAGTTAAAATTCCAATTCCAGACCACAAACCAAAGCACTGCAGCTCATCTGGTAACGGTTTACCCTATTAGCAGGACAAGGATCCAGGAAAAACCCTTTCATGTTACATTTGCTAACACCGATGACAACAGTGAGTATAAAACATGCTGTTAACTAGCATGCTTTAAATCAAGAAAGCAGGGTTCTAAAACAATGGATTGGGTAAAATGCACAATGTTTAACCTATTAATTTTTTAAAGCTATCTGACAGTTTTCTATTTAGGAAAAAGACAATTTCCTAAACACAAAAACAAGACATTTTTCAAATCAAGCCTTCGGCAAAGAATATTTCCATCTAACTCTAAGCAAACTCATTTTTAGAACTTTCTCCAAAAGCCCCAATAGAAAACTCACTGCTATTATAATTCACCCATGCCTGAACATGTTCGACTGAATCATCTGTGTTAATGGAAAGAAGGCCAGCAGAGACAAATGGAACTCAGACCTTATCTCATTTTAGCTAATATGTACTTTTTAACTTCGTGTCCTCTTTTTAGTCAATATTGGTTGAATTCAATTCAATAGCTCTTCTACTCAACATCTGGTTTAGGTGGAAAAGGAAGTTGATAGAAAAGAGGCAGCTTCCAGGCATCAGAGAATGTGAAAATTGAAGACAATTATTCCATTCCTAACTGCTTTATAAATCTAAATTTACAAATCATAAATTGTATTTTTCTACAAAGAAATAACTTGTACGTCCTCTTTAAATGAAACAATTTCATCACAACAAACAACTCTTCTGAAAATTACACATTTTCCCCTAGAACACATCCACTAAATAAGACTTTCTTCTTTTTTTAATGCTTTTACTGGTGCATTATAATTATATCTCATACTGAGAGTCAAAGTGATATAAATATACACATATACATCACCTTGTGTATATCCCTCCACATCTCACCCTGACACCCTCTCCATCCCCATACATGTTAGTGAGATTGTGGTGATACTTTCACATAACATTATTTGAACTCTTTCTCAGTCTTCCTTTCCCCGCCTATCTCCCCCCCCCCACCTCATTCCCCTTGAACTAGTCTACTGGTCTTCTAATTGTTTCCTAGATAAATAAGCATTGCCATGATAGAGCAGGAGTAGCAAGTAAAGAACTTTGACTCCTCAAGTGGTAGTTAAGGAGTAGTACATCACATACAGCTTCTGTATCAGAATGTGCAAGCATTAGGCACACACTGAGTCGTGCTTTCAAAGATGACTGTAAAATTCAGATGGGAAACCAGTTCCTTAGTAGCTCAGAAAGACAAATTGTTGCCCTAAAGAGCAGAGCATATTCACTATAGCAACATTACTTTCTAATTCTATTTTTAATATACTTTCATTGGTGCATTGAAATCTCACATCATAATGAAGTTCAGAGTGATAGAGACATACATGTACATAGCACTTGGTGAGCTTTTCCCAGGATCCCATCACACTCGTTCCCCTTCCCTGTTACCTGATATTAACATTGGCATTGATAATTTCATATATGTGCATCAATAGATGCTATGCACATATATGAAATTACTTTCTAATTCATAATGATTATCTATGGGCTATAATTCTCCCAGACCTTAAGCTCCTTGAGGGCAAATGACTTATTTATCTCCTTGACCCTCCTACCACTCAGCAAGATCTGTCACTGTATAATAGGACCCTGTAGATGTGCATGAGTCAGTAAAAATCTGAATAGAAGGCGCAGAAATATATACAATGTGGTTTTAAGCTTTTACTTTGAAAGTTGCACTTACCTGGCCATTTAAATATTGTTCACAGTTGAAACCACCAGTAGTTTTCTAATGCTCCTCATCAAATCATGTAGGAGTTTTTAAAGCTTTTTATAACTATGAAGGAATCTTGAATGCATGCTTCTCTCAGCAGAATTCAAGATAGCCTGTCTTTATCAGATCAGCCCTTCACCACTGGTAGACAGTCAGATAAGATACTTTTAGAAAAGTGCTAGTTTATAAAAGGCTTATGTAGCACCTTCAAAGATTTTTGTGTTTGATTCAATACCTAATCCAGAGATGCCTTCTTAATCCTTGAAAAGAGTCAAATTCTTACCCTAGAGAATGTTAACACAAATAGCTGCTAAAACACCCCTGCCATCAATGTCATCATTCTAATTCTTAGTGTGTAGGAGACAGTGGTGTAAAATGAATGATCTTATTCCTATTTCCTAAGGCTTCTTATGCCAAGTGGAAGCTGTGCATTCCTTGATTTAGCAGTTATTTTATGTAGAATATCAGTACAAACTCGGTGTCTAGACAACTCTGTATCTGCAGGTGTGTAAAGAAAATTCACCACACTGAAATAATACTAAGGAAATAATTTCTTAATGAGTTAACCATTTGAAATATGGCCAGTTTCTCAAACTGCAAAAGGCGTATTCAAGCTGGAATTGTAAGAGAAAAGGATCACACTTTTTATCACCAGGGTTTTTTGTTGTTGTTGTTGTTTTGTTTTGTTTTAAACACACTTATAAGACTAGTGAGTAAAAACGTAAGTTAATCATTTAAACAAGCAAATGAAACACTAGCAATAATCTGTATTTATTAAAGGTCATTTGTTTTTACTGAATTAAGATCAGATCCTTCCACCTTTAGTAACTACTAGTATTAATACATCTGCTAAATCAGATGAAATCACATTTGAATTTCAGACATTTAGTTTTAAAATCAGTTTTACGTGAATATTTACCAGCACAAACCCACATATTTTTCTATGAAATATCTACAAGGATTCCTCCCAGATGTCAGTGAATAAAACATCTATCTAAAAATACATTATTTAGCAATGATAAACATACTTGAGACAGCAAAAGAAGTGCATCACAAATGAGCTTTCCTAATACTGTCTTGGCATATGAACAAGTGTGACTTGCAAATATAAGTATTCCATTTCCTGAGATATCTATGATTTCTAGAAGCAGAGGAGAGTTGCAAAGAAGTCCCTGACATGAAAATGTCTGGTCTAGAAAGAGCTGTTAAACTCAGCAGCTTCAAAGAGTGGGTCCACAGCCAGCAAAGAGTTAAACACCCAGGATAGCTCTGTAATGAATGCCTAGTAAGTTTGGCCAAGGAATATAAAGTAGATACCAGGGCTAGAGCAACTGCTAAAGGGATGACCTCCTTGAATCTCATTTGCATAGCAATGAGATGTCACAAAGGCATTAAGTCTGAGACTGCAATGCTGTTTCTAATCCATGCTTTATTTTGTTGTGACATTAAGCACACTGCTTTTAAAAGTAAAAACAAAAATGATTCCAGCAATATGAAGGAATGGGGGGGCATGAAAGTGTATTATAAAACAAACTAGAAACCCTCTTGCAAAGAGCTACTGGGCTGCTCTGTGAACCAAACCAGCTGAAAAGAACAATAAAATAACTTTCAAGGATATTTCCAAATGTGAGACCAGGTAAATAAGTTACTGGATTTTGTCAATTAATACATGTTGTTTGATCCAAGAATAATACATGACCACTCACGACAGACAAACCAGTAGGTCAATAAAATAAGCCAAACTCTCAAAGTGTATCTGTCATAGCTTCAGGCTGTTGTCTATACTGATGTAAATGGCTTCAATTACACTTTGGGGTTTATTTTTCTGTGCCCTATGCATTTTATTTTAAGAAATTGTGCTTGCAAGTGTTATTATCATTAGTTACTAGTAGAGTCTGAGAGTGGATGCTTTTACCTCTACCATTGAAGAGGTTCTACCATGAGCACTTCTTTTTAATACACTGGATTAAATTACACATAAAACTGAGGTTGCCAAAAGAACAAGGAGCAGCATTGTAAAGCAAGCTTTTGTGTTCATAAACAGTTGCAAACTGAAAAGGCATTCAACAAATTCTGAATACTTAAGCTTTACCTACATTTTTAGGAGAAAAAAGTTTTCCAAGTTTCAGATTTCACAAGTTCATTTGTCTTTCAGGGTCTTGTGCATCAAATTCAAATTTCAAATCTGTCACAATGCAATTAAATTTAAAGAAAAACCCAAAACAAAAAAATCTTCTCTATGATGCAACTTATCCAGGTATGGTTTTTTTTTTTTTCATTGCAGTAATTACCAAAGAGCAAAGAGGTATTTACTTTTGTCATAAAGACAAGCAAAAGAAAAGTGAATTTTAGCTGCGTATTATTCAAATTCCTGAACTAGTTTTCTAAAGGTATAAAAAATAAATATCTTACCTTAGTGATTTCGATAGAACCTCAAGTTATTCACCAGACATTATGAATGTACTTCAGGCAATGAAATTAATATTTCAGTAAGTCCTTTTCCATGAAACAGGAAGCCTTTTAGTAATGACCTTGGACCAGATAATAGGAAAGGCAGGGAAAGCAGGGTCCAAAGCCAGAGGGTAATTGTGATTCAAAGACTCTTTTATGCAAATAAGACCCCTAATCAAGCTAATGCAATTTTCTACATTTTATCTTCCTTCTTTTTATTTACATTGAGCTGAGAAGCAAAAAAAAAAAAAAAAAAACAAAACTAGCAGATTTTCAAAGAGCAGCAGGCTCTCCTATGCAAAAATAGCCACAGAGAACCTTAAGAGAGTGACTGGGAATAGTTTATTCCCAGGAGTAACATGTCACAGACCCAGAACAATTCTGAAGTCAGTTCCAGCAAGTGGTAAATTACTCATGCAGGGGGCAAAGCCCCACATTTGTTGGGCACAATATATTAGCTTTTCTACTTCCTTTTGTGTTGTCAGATCAGAAAAAAAGTCATTTCCAGTAGAAGGTATTCAGTTTGCTTCCTGCTGACCTAGGTGCACACAAAAGTTTTTTAAAAATTGTGCTGCTCTGAACACTGTACCCCAAAGTATGGTGCCTTGGTGTGCTGAGTACATTGAATGGAAGAAAATCAAGAGGGCCTCCAAAGTGAGATCTTTCCGAAAGAGGGTTCCTTTCTCCTGCTTGCCTTTCTCCTCTAAAGCAGACCTTAGAAACTAGAATTCCTCTTTCCCAAGGTGGGTCATGGAAACTAGAATGTCTCTTCCACAGATCCAGCCACAAAACCTGTAAATATTAGTCTAACCTTTCCCTGCCTTTCTGTGCAAGAACTGGTCATAAAGATGTTTTCTGACCTACCTTGTCAGTAGGTCACAGGTACCTCACTTCAGAGCAATCCTGTCCTATACAGAGAAAGAAAAATGCTGAAAACTGCTACACTGAAGGGCTAAGAAGAATTTGGAAAGACAGGCCTTGCTGGGTTCCTCCCCTCCCTCCTATCTATTACTGTTAGATCATACCCTTTTTCTACACAGCTGTCCATTCTTCATTGAACCTAAAAATAAAAATACTAAGCCTACTCTAAGTCTTCATTTATGAATGTTCCTGTATCATGTATAATATTGAATCCAGGAGCATTCTAGCCTTGAGCTATACCTACAGTCTCTCCCCTTTTTTATTTTGAAACAGGGCCTCTCTAAATTGCTGTGGGGTGGCCTTGAACCTTATTTCCTCCAACTCAGCCTCCCAAGTACTGGGATTACAAGTGTATACACTTGTAAAAATTGATTAAATAAATTGTATGTTTTCTCTTGTTATTCTGTCTTTGTCAGTTTTATTTCAGACCTATCCAGGAACCTTGGGAGAGCTGAGGACACTTTTCCACCTCTACAAAGTCCAACCATATTTGCCATGCACTGAGGTATTTTTCAGGAGTATCATAGTCTGGAGAAGCTAGACAGAACTTCAGGATCACTAAATGATCACTATAATTACAAGTCAGAAGTCCAGAACAGGCTGTGGTACTAGATAAAACTGAGTTAGAATCCTGATTTTGATACCTCCTGAGCAATGTCATCATGGACAAGTCACTTATCAGCTCTGTGCCTCAATGTCTTCATCTGCAATAGAGTAGGAGTAAGAAGACTTCCTACTCATATAGCTGTTGGAACATAAATGAGATAATACACAGAAGACACTCACTAATATCAGTTGCTATTAACAAAATAAATGAAAATTTGTAAATAGTACAGTTCTAAAAAAAATGCAAGTTGCTATTATTAATACTGTAAGGGATTCCTTTTTAATGGTCTCCTGTTAATTTAATGCCACCAACTGACTAGTAGGAAGTTTAGAAATATTCTGTTTTTCAGGATTCTTTATTCACATTCTCTTTTTCCCATTCTCTTCCAAGAAACTTTATAATCCCCATGGTAAAATTGGGAGATAAAACAGACTTGTAATAAACCACAGGTGTACTATTTGTTCTTGTCATCATTACTGTTATTCAGATAATTAAGAGCAGGGTGATTCTGTGCAGGCTTCTCATATTTGGATTAACAGCAGTTACAATTCTGTTGTAACTCCTGAATAAACAAATATAAAGTCATGGGGAATATGAGCCCCTTCCCCATCTCTAACACTCATAGGAAACCCCAAGTAAGCATATAATATAAGTTTAAACAAAACAACAATAGGCATATACTTGTAATTCCAATACTCAGAAGACTAAGATGGGGGATCACAGGTTTGAGGCCAGCCTCAGGAACTTAGTCAGGCTTTGTATCAAAATAAAAAAAAAAAAATAAAAAGGGCTAGAGGTGTAGCTCAGAGGTAGAATGTATGTGGATTCAATACCACAAAAAGAAACAAACAGCAAAAACGCCTGTACTTGTGATGGAAACAAAATTTCAAGACACTCCTAGTCACTCAAGTCAGATCTCCACTTCTCATTCTCTATGTGAAAATTCATAAAGTGTCTCTAAGGATATGTGAGGAGCAAGATTTACATAGGTCAATTTTACCGAAAGGTGTTGCGGAGAAAATGTGAGTAGTTTGGTAACTAAGTTATTCACATTTAAGCAAAAAAAAATTATGGAATATATAAAATTAGCATACATTTTAAAGAAAAATATCCATCCCTCAAAGAAATCTATGTAATGATCATGGTCTATTTTGGGACACTATCCGCAAATTCTGAGGGAATGAGGCCATCCTCCTTTGCTAGTATAGGAAGTCCTGGCTGTCAACAATCAGGACTTCCCATACCAGAGCTTTAGGTTCAAATCTTGACCTTGGCAATTAAAGCTTGCGACCCTGGTCTCCTTCTAACCATGTCTTTGCAACCTGTGAAATGATGATGTTAACTTCTATCCTGCTGAACCCAGGGGATGCCAGAACAAACATATATAATGCAAAGAGGCTGATGCAACAGATGCCTTTTTAAAAAATCTAAGTCACTTTCTTCTCTCTCTTCCGTCTTCCCTGTTCTCTTTATTCAGGGTGTCAGAAAAGGGGGATATTTGGAGCTATACCTAGCAGTACCTATAACTTCTCTTGAAGATAATAAATGATTCCAGTATCCAAAACCTGTATATTATTCATCTTTATATTTGACAAATATTCATTGAGCATCTGTTTTGCAGCAGGGATTTTCTATGAATTAAGAGACTCAGGAGTCAAGAAAGGTGTGCAGATACACCAGTGCAGGTTATTATTTCACAGATGTCATGTCTTCTGTGACATCAGTGATTACAAAGCCTTTTTAGTTGGGGGAAAGAAGGAAGCAATGCCAAAATATGCTGGAATTCTAGGTAACTCTGGTATAGTTTAATGTTCTCAACAATGTTCACTAGGATACTGGGGGTCTCAATTCACTCCTCATCAGGGATATTAATAATAACCAAAAGATATTAATGAGGCCAAGACAAAGAAATAAAAAGCTCCCCCCCCCCGCCAGATCCAAACAAAGGAGAAGACTTCTGTTGGTAGGATCACCAAGAAGAAGCTGCTGGAACTTGAACCAGCATGTCATCTACACAGCCTGTCCATTTATTCTCTTTCTGGTTGAGTGATAACATGGATCATACCATTTAGCCTCAGCACTCACAGACAGCTCCAGCCTGCCCAGAAATCTGCATGGAAGCAAGAATCAAAATGCCCTTTCAGCTAAAGAACTGTGAGTTAACTCTCTGCCTTTTTAATTACTCTCAATTACTTCCTCACTATTTATAAGGATTTTTTTTGCATAACAAAAAAATCCAACTCTAATCAATATATGCAGTATATCCCAGCTGATTAGTGTAATTCTTGCTCCACCATGATGCTGGAGTTGTGCCAGCCTTACCTAGCGCACAATTAAATGTCTGGTAATGCCTGCTGCTACCCAGCAGGCCTCATGAGTTAATAGGGAACAAACGGGATTTGCATTTGCCTAAACCAGCCCCTATGTGCCCTCACTCTCTCTCATCTGCTTATAGACACGTACAAAGTATGCCTGGAGAAATAAAAGCCAGAAACAAGCACATAAACCTAAAAGGCACAGGAGCATGAAAAACAGATCTCCAAAGTCTAACTCATCATCTTCTCATTTCAGTAAATCCTTCCAGAAATGAGATATCCCTTTTCCCATCTACAATTGCAACATGAACTGTGAGCAACTAAGCACAGGAAAGACTCAAGGACCTAGATTCACTTAAATCCAATATTATGAATTATGTTCAGTGTACCTTCAAGCCAATTTTCAATAAACACAAATCATTTAATAAGAAATTAAGAGCATTACATATTTCTCATGCTCCCGTGGATTTGGTGTTAATGAGATTTTGTTTGTTAAGCTCACAGAATGACAAAATGTCTAAAAGACAGACACAGCCTATTCCAATCTCCATTCATTCAAGGAACAGTTATTGAACATTTCGTGTAATACAACATTCCTACATTCCCAAGATACATACCTGTTTATATCTGTTTACATGCTGATTTCACCAGACTGGCCCTCAAATAAATATATCACAGTATAATTGAAAACAAATTTAGAGATTTGGAATTTTATAAGAGCTGCATTTTAATCTATTCTGTTACTGCCAGGTAACTTATGCATTCATTTACATACAGACCATACAGACAAGCTTTACTATATTAGAGACAATGTGCATCCATCCCTTAAAGCAAGAGTCTTTTGCCCACATGGCCAGAAATGCTGGTGAGGGTATGGAGAAGTGGGAGAGTTGTTGGTGAGATTGCAGATTAGCGCAACCACTTTGGAAAACAGTATGGATGATCATCAGACAAATGGGAATGATCCTACTATACGATCCAGCAATACCACTTCTGGGTATTTACCCAAAAGAACGGAAACCAAACTATGAGACCGATGCATGCGTATCTATGTTTATAGCCACACAATTCACAATTGTCAAACTATGGAACCAGCCAAGATGTCCATCAACAGATGAAGGGTTTACAAGATTATGGGATATGTACACAGTGGAATTTTACTCAGCCATAAAGAAGAACAAAATCATGTCATTTGCAGGGAAATGGATGGAACTGGAAACATTATGTTAAGTGAGATTATACAGTCACAAAAAGTAAAAAATCACATGCTCTCCCTAATATGTGGAAGCTAGGGAGAAAATGGGGCATAAGAGGGACTGTAGATGAAGAAGGAGAAACCTTAGGTGAGCAAAGAAGTTGACTTAACTGAAGGTGATGGAGGGAGGGGGGACACCCTAATGAGCATGATGTACTTTCACAAACATTACCAGCTTGTACCTAACAAAAATGTATGATTACAATGCACCAATAAAAAAAAAACAGGGAAACCTCTATTTTTCAATATGCACTAGAATATTCAATCCCATATGAGGTGTGTTGACAGTAGTTTAGTAATAATAGTAGGATACAGGTGTTTAACAATGACAATTTTTTTTGTCATACTGAGGATTGAACCCAGGGGTGTTTTACTTCTAAGCTATACCCTAATTCTATTTTATTTTGAAATAGGGTCTTGCTAAATTTCCAAGGACCTCACTAAATTCCTAAGGCTGGCCTCAAACCTGTGTTCCTCCTGTCTCAGTCTCCCAAGTACTGGGATGACAGGTGTGTGCTCCAACACCTGGATTGACTTAATTTTAAAATATAAATTAGAAAGGCTCTCCAAGGATCCTTATATTAATAGCATTCTTAGGTGTTCTATATTTTCATGACATAGAACTCAGCACTGAGGTATGCTCTTATGTCTTATCCCACTTTGACTAATAACATCAAACTCTATAAGCATATAAGATTAGGTACATAATTCTCCATTGGGACTTCCTTGAAAACAAAGTGCTCTCTAAATGTGCCTTCTTGGAATATTTACCACTCTGGCTAAGAACTTATAAGACCCAGAGCTTTGACAGATCAACCAAACAAGAACGGGAGAATATAAGTATATACATCTCCCTGGAGAATCTTTCCTTCAATTGAGATTTCACCTAACTCCAATCAGAATAGCAATCATAAAAAAACACGAACGACAACAAATGCTGGCGAGGATGTGGAGAAGTGAGAACCCTAATACATTGTTGGTGGGATTGCAAATTAGTGCAACCACGTTGGACAACAGTATGGAGGATCCTCAGATGAATGGGAACGAATCTACCATATGATCCAGCAACACCACTTCTGGGTATCTACCCAAAAGAATGGAAACCAAACTATCAGACCAACACATGTGTATCTATGTTTATAGCTGCACAATTCACAACTGCCAAACTATGGAAACAGCCAAGATGTCCATCAACAGATGAATGGAATACAAAACTATGGGATATGTACACAATGGAATTTTACTCAGCCATAAAGAAGAACAAAATCATGTTATTTGTAGGGAAATGGATGCAAGTGGAAAACATTATGTTAAGTGAGATTAGCCAGTCTCAAAGAGTAAAAAAGCATATGTCCTCCCTAATATGCGGATGCTAGGGAGAAGATGGGGCGTAAGAGGGACTCCAGATGAAAAAGGAGAGACCCTCGATAAGCAAAGAAGTTGACTTAACCAAAGGGGATGGATGGGGGGGGAGCACCCTAATGCACATGATGTACTTCCAAAATATATCAAGGTCAATCACTAAATTGAAGTTGAGATGGAGTGAGGGCGAGGGAGTGGGGTGGGAATTGGGGAAGGGGTTAAATGAGAAATGTGTGCATATATGCCTTTATCTGCTTGTATCTAACAAATATGTATGATTACAATGTACCAATTATTATATAAAATAATAAAAAAGAAATAAATGGTTATGCATATATTTTTTAAAAAAAGAAAATACGGGCTTCCAATATACTATAACTCACCAGTAACAAATTCATATTGCATAACTCAGACATCAAAATAAGCTTTGATATTTGGTCATAAATATTTACTTGTGAAAGCTAATAATCACTATCAAGTTGAACACTAACAAATATAGTCATTCAAATTTAAATACTAAACACTGGCAAGATCTAGTACTAATAAAAGTGGGGGATCAAAGACGAGGTTATGCTGCCGAGTCCTGGGAACAATGGCCCATAGGGGAAGGAGACGTGGGCACAGGTGATTTCATTATAAGGAACATGGTTATAGTGCCATAACAATAATACAGCTTGAGCTTCCTTAATCCAAAAATACTAAATACAAAATGTTCCAAAATCTGAAACTCTTTGAGTGTGGACATGACATCACAAGTGGAAAATATAACACCATGACTCTTTTATGCACAAAATTGAAAATTAAAAAAAAAAAAAATCTGCCAGGCGTGGTGGCGCAAGCCTGTAATCCCAGCATTTGGGAAGCTGAGACAGGAGAATCTGGGTTCGCGGCCAGTCTCAGCTACCTAGTGAGGCCCTCCACACCTTAGTGAGACCCTGTTTCAAAATAAAGAATAAAAAATAGGGGATGTAGAATGCCACTGAGTTCAATCCCCAGTACTGGAAAAAAAAAAAAAAAACCCAAACCCAAAACACTCTGGTCGCAAGCATTTTAGATAAGGAATACTTAATCTGTTCTAAGTATAGTGGGGACCTGAGTGTAGAGATAGGAGAAAAGAGTATAAGAGGAAAGGGTTAAGCAGGACCTTCAGGGTTGGTTATGGTTCCAACAAGTGGCCATAGGAGCTGGGGAGGATGGGGAAATACA
>PVLC010037888.1:0-15087 GCA_004027655.1 Graphiurus murinus
TAGTACCACATTGTTTTGTTTACAGTAGCCTATAATAAGTCTTGAAGTCAGAAACTGTGAATCTTCTAATTTTCTTTTTTTCAAGATTGTGTTGGTTATTCATGGAGCCTTGCAATTTTTCTACATGAATTTTAAGATTAACTTTTCTATTTCTACAAAAAATGTCACTGTGATTTTGATAGGGATTTAATCTGTAGTTTGCTTTGTGGAATACTGCCTACCACCTTCAGAGTAAGATATAAACACAGAATGCCTATCCATGTATTTAGGTCTTTGATTTCTTTTAGTAATGTTTGTAACTTTTCAGTATATACATCTTGAATCAGTGGTTAAATTCATCTCCCAGGTATTTTACTGTTTTAATGCTATTACAAATGGAACTGTTTCCTTGACTTCCTTTTCCGATACTTCATTATTAACATATAAAAATACAATCATCTTTATACTTTTATATTGGTACACTGTAATTATGCATCACAGTGAATTTTTTTGTGTTGAATTCTATACTTCAGACTTGTTAAATTCACTGATTAGTTCTAACAGTTTTGTGCATTCTTTAGGATAGTCTAAATTCCTATATAAGACCATGTAATATGAGACAGTTTAATTTCATCTTTTTCAAGTAAGATGTGTTTTACTTATTTTTCCTGCCTATTGCTCTGGCTAGAACTTCCAGTTGAATAGAACTGGCAAAAGTAGGAACACTTGTTCCTAATCTAAGGAAGTAGTTTTCATTCTTTCACAATTGAGCATGAAGTAAGCTGTAGGTTTTACATATATGCTCTTTATCATGTTGAGGAAAATCCTTTCTTGCTTTACTCACTTTTATGTTGAAATAATTTTGACTTTTGTTAGATGCTTTTTCTGTGTCAAATGAGATAACCATGTAGTTTTCCCCTTTTTTTATTTTAGTGAGGTGAATTATATTGATTGATTCTTGAATGTTGAACCACCTTTGCATCCTTTAGCTAAATCCCACTTGGTCATGATATATACTCCTTTTAAGCTCGGAGGTAGAACGCCCCTGAGTTCAATCCCCAGTACCGAAAAAAAAGAACATGATTATATTTACACGTTCTACTTACTATTTTGTTGAGGATATTTTCATCTGCATTTATAAGGGATATTGGTATACAGATTTCTTGTTTAGCCTTTGCCTGGCTTTGGCTTAAAATGAGTTAGGGTGTATTCTTTCTTCTTTTATTTTATGGAAGAGTCTGAGAAGAGTTTGTGCTGTTTTTTTTTTTTACAGGTTTGGTAGAATTTACCAGCAAATCTATCTGGTCCTGAGCTTGTCTTTCTCAGGAGGGTAATTATGGATTAGAGCTCTTCTCTTGTCATAGGTCTATTCAGATTTTCTGCTCATTCTAGAGTCAGTTTGGGTGGTTTGTGTGTTGCTAGGAATTTGTCCATTTCATCAAGGCTGTCTAGATTTTGGCTGTCTAGAGCACTGTGTTCATTTGGCTTTTGATGTTTTTAAGGAACTTCTTACACATAGATGCTTCTCTGCTTTGAGAAACTTCAAATTTAGGTAAAACACAAGCAGGCCCTTGTATCCGCCTTTTAGAGAATCCATAGAAAGGCATGAGTTTTGTTTCTGTAAATCTTTTACTGCCTTCCAGAGTTCTGATAAGGTTGGTTCTGACAGTTTTTAAAAGGTTTTTCAGTGTTTCTGGGGAGGAATGAATGCCTGGGGTTCTTTAGTTCACTATATTCACTGATGTGCTCGACTCATTTATGACCCTAGGATAACTTGGAGACCAAAACTTGACAAGGTCATTACCAAAAAATAGACATTATACCTCAGTATCTCCCAATCACTGTAATCATTATACTAACAAAAGAAAAAACTGATCTCAAGAGGTATAGAAAAAATATTTGATGAAATTCAAAACCTGTTTATGGCAAAGTCTCTCAGCAAACTTTCTCAACCTAATAATGGGTATTTATGAAAAACCTCCAGCTAAAATCATATTTAATGGGTGAAAGATTGTTTGTCCTCCCTATGAGATCAGAAATAAGTTCAGGAAGTCTTTTTTTCTTTTTTTTTTAAATCATTTTATTCCACATTGTCATGGAACCCCTAGGCAATCTAATTAGATGAGAAAGAGAAAATAAGTCATACATATTAGAATGTAGCTGTTATGGACTGAATTGTGACACCCTTCCCCCCTGAACTCATGTGAAATCCAAACCCTTAATACTACTTAGAACATGATTAGCCAGGCGTGGTAGCACACGCTTGTAATCCCAGCATTCGGGAGGCTGAGACCAGAGGATCTGGGTTCGCGGCCAGCCTCAGCTACCTAGTGAGGCACTCTGCAACTTAGTGAGACTCGGTTTCAAAATAAAGAATAAAAAATAGGGCTGGGGGTATAGCTCGGAGGTAGAACGCCCCTGAGTTCAATCCCCAGTACCGAAAAAAAAGAACATGATTATATTTGGAGATAGGGACTTTAAAGAAGTAATTACAATTAAGTGAGGTCATATAGGTAGGCTTTAACTAAGAATGGCTGGTGAACTGGTATCTTTATAAGAGACTTCAGGGATATATACATAGAGGAAGGCATCTGAGGTCACAGTGAGAAGACAGCCATCTTTAAGCTAAGGAGAGAGGCCCTGGGTGTTGGTGGGGTTGACCAGTAAGAAGCATGAAGAACTTTCAGTGATAATGGAAATGGACGACATCTTAATTGGTGGCTCCATGGGTGTAAACAATTGCCAAATTTATCACACTGTACATATAAGGCCTATGCAATTTCATTGTATGTAAATCAAGCCTCAATTAGAATGAAAGAAAATGAAAAAATCCCTCCAGTTTTCTTGACTCCTAAGTCATACTGTTTTTCAGACTCCATTCTATTGCTTTCTCTTTGACATTAGCAATCAATCATCATAAGACTTTGAAGGGATAAGTATATATTTTGCTTAAATCACTAAATCACTGCAGGCACTGAGGTCAAGAGGTCTAACTGATTAGGTCCTTATTTTGGGAAAAAGGGACAAGGGCAAAGAAAGAAAAATCAATATATGTAATGTTATGTTAATTCATTCAACAAATACATAAGGAGCACCTACCACGTTAAGCAATGTTCTTAGGGATGGGATGCAATACTGACCATACACAGTTTATTTTCTAGGGAGAGGAGATATAAAACATATAGGTTATATGGGTAAACTAAATAGTATTTTGAGATACTTCTTCCCATTGTAGACAATAGAAAATGTAGATGTTCTGGTTTAAGTGACAGTATTCCATATATAGCAACTTTAACTATTAAAAATAGTCTCTTAAATTAAATTTTTTTTTCAGTGAACTGTGCAGGATCATTTATTCTACATGTCTGGGTTTATTCACAGCTCTCTAGAATGTGTGTATTCAATGTGCTGCTGATGAGGGCATCAATATTTAGCATATCTTTTATCTCACATTTCTGGGAATCAAAAGAAATATGGCACATTTTATTATGATAAAATATATAATGATGATGATAATAATAAAGGAAACATAAATAAATGGTTCTTAGAGGGAAGATGAAAATGTATTCTGTGCTTTGGATAATCTGATTTGCCTATCTCTTGCCACCTATATTAATCCACTGTGATCATGAAGAGTGTTCACATCATTGTGAGCACAGGCATATTTGGGGTAGCCACTAGGAGTTTCAGAGATTATTTCTCATTTCACTTAAATCTATAGTGATCCTTTATCAATTTTTAAAAAAATGTGTTTGTGAGTCACTCAGAGGAACTCAACCATTGACAGATGTTACATAAGATTATATAACCCAAGCCAGGTGTGGTGGGGCATGCCTGTAATCCAAGTATGAGGGAGACTGAGGCAAGAGTATCACAGGTTTGAGACTAGCCTCAGCAACTTAGTGAGGCTCTGTTTCAAAATAAGAAGGGCTGGGAGTATAGCTCAGAGGTAGAATGTAGGTGGATTCAATCCCCGGTAACAACAAAGATTATATAACCTAATACAACCCTACAGACAAAATGAAGGTCATGGTCAATACTATCAGTTAAATCCAAACTACTCTATGGTTACTATTTGAGACTCAAAGTCTCAAAGGAATTTAGGGATCCATGAAAGAGAAAAAAACAGAAGATAGCTCTAATTGTAGTAGAGAGCTCTGGAGTAGCTTTACACCCTGATTTAAGAAAGGCTAGAGCCAAGAACACTCCAAGTATTAGTGGATGAGTATAATTTTGATGACACTATACATGTTTTGTATCACAATGTTGTTTCTTGAGCCAAGAGTCTGGTCTCTTTTACATGTTTAGCATTAACAAATTTGACAGAATGGAAAGGAGGATAGGAGTGATAAAGGAGTAAGAGACTGGTAATAAAGATTAATGGTCCTGCAGTAAATGTCCTGTGTAGTACTTAATGATTAAAGGACAACACCAAAAGAAACAAAGGATATAAAATGGAAGAAATGTATATTAAAAACTTCAGACACACTAAAGAGGGAAAGCAATTAAGGGGGTGCCAAACCAAGCAGTGTAACTTCAGCAATTAATGATAGGTCATTGGCCTTATGATAAACAGGGTATCTAGGCCAGGGTATCTTCCAACATACCTTGGAAGGTTTACATTTTCCATTTGGTTGGGTACCATAGCAAATGCCAACACAGTTGCTTTGCCCTGTACTATAATCTGCATATACCAGCGCAAGGAGCAACTTTAGCTTTTTCAGTGATCAGGAAGACAAAAATTTTGCTAATGGTTGTATATGAGAATTAAAGGAGAGAAAAATACAAAGTAGTCTTTCTCATTAACAGAAAAAGAATTAATAGTTTCTGCAAATACCTTAAAATAAAAACTCTTTTAAAACGATGGAGAAGTGTTCTGTATTTTTTACTGGAACACTACAACCGCCCTTCCACTCACACATAAAAGAAACACAAAGAAAGAGAAGAAGAAGAAGAAGAAGAAGAAGAAGAAAAAAAGAAAGTACAGGGGGAAAAAAGTGTGAGTGAATGAATGAAAACTATTTCTGAAAACTCTGCAGAATTGTAACAGCTTTCTCTTTGTTAAATTGATTGGTATAGCAACATTATAAAATGACTATTAGGATTCATTGTGCACAACAAAAAGTGCTGGAATGTCAGCAGACTATACAGCAAAAAGTAATGGGTTCTGAACTCCTGTTAGTCAAAAATGATTTTGTTTCAAATTAGAAATTGATTTTCTTTGGACACAAGTCCTTTCCAGTCTTCCGGCTTCTGTAGCTGGGCCCAGGAGAGATTAACCTTCACCACTGCAAGGCTGGCCTGATGATACCTTTCTCAAAGTGCCTTTTCAATTGCTGCTTTCTAATGTTGCTGTGGTCTTAACCAATAATACAAGTTATTTGTCCTTTTGTTATTACACTATATTTTTCTCATTTTGGATTTTATTTTAGTGCTGACACACAACATGAATTTTTTGACAATTTAACAGAAGACTATGTTGAGCCTTGTGGTGCAACCACCAGACCAATTCTGATTGGTTCTCCACTTTCCAAAGTACAATGACCAAGAACAAAGAAAGCTGAAGTAAGGCTTTTCCATCTCTGAAAGACTACTACCAGAGAAAGTAAAGAAAGTTCTGTCTCCTCCTCTAGTAAGTCTGCTGAATTTCATTCTTCTTTTTGGTGGCAAAGTCCAAAAAGAAGCATCTACATTGTCCTAAATCAATGGAGGTCTGTGGAATATTTGCCTTATGGCAAACAAAATGTACTTTTGCTTGTATTTCAGATTGTGGAGAGTCTACCCTCTCAAATTTTCACTAATTATCATCTGTTGATTACCTGGGAGAGAATTAAACAATTTATAGATTAATCATAATTAAAATAAAGAAACATGACACAGCTGGCAGCAGGTGAGGAAAGGCAGGGGGAGCAAAGCCCAGTGTTCAAATCAATGAATCCATCAATCTGAGAGTGGCTAGAGATGATGAAAAAAGTTGGTTGCTTAACATTAGAGGTACAAAGTTGTCAGCCTGATTGAAAAAGAGTTAAATAAGAAGGAAATTGGGGTTAATAGCTGTGAACAAGAAGACACCTGTTAAAGGGGTGTGAACAGAGGGGGCAGGAGATCTCTTTGGCACATTGTTTCCTATTTTGTTTTTGCTTTTTTTTTTCTATTCAGTGAGGTTCATTTTCCTTTCAAAGTCCTTCCTTAAGGACTTTGAGGCAGGATAAATTATGCCAAGAGCCACTCTAGGGACAACTGGAAAACACAATTAAATTTCTTTCACTCAATATTTCAGTTATTTGTCATTGATTTCTTTAAAAAAATCTACCACATATAAAATAGGAAGGATCAACTGATACTTAAGACTGCTAAACAACATCTATTTTAGACTTGTGAGGTTTTGTTTTAGCCACAATGTAGAACTGCCTTTAGTCTCTACTCCACCCTTCCCCATGTTTCCACTTAATTGAGGATTAACTGTTGTTGGGTTATATTTTTTTCAAGGAGAGATTTATGTACAATTTCTTGTCCTCTTCACTCTTTTAACATTATTTTGTGTCTATGATCATACTTATTGCTCAATTCTTATGAATTGCTGCTTACCAAAGGAGGGCCATGGTCGCTAAGAGTTTCTTATACCACTATTCTAAGAGAAATGCATATACAACTCACTAAACTAGTAGATTGCCCTGGTTTCCCTGGAGGTGAACATTAATTTGTAATGTTAACTCCTGTTTGGCATTTTAGGAAACTATCTGGTACTCCTTGGCTAGCAGTCACTAACAACCACCTTGCCCCAGTAGCATCCTTTTTGCTACTGCACATGCTAAGCTTACCTCTTTGAGGTCTGCCTGTATCTTTTTTTTGAAGTGTCCACTCAGCATCATCTTCCATATGTGACTGAAATGCAACTGTCTTCTTCTGTCTCCTATTCTCTCCACTGTTTGGGGAGTCTTGATTCTTTTTAAAGGACAATGAGGTCCCAGGAAGCCATCCATGACATTTTGACTTTAATAAACTGAAAGAGCAAACATGAATGATTTGTAGAGGGCATAGAAGGGGATAAAGATCTTACAAAGATATTTAAATTCAGCATGAATTAAAGTGCAATTCATGGCAATAAGAATTTGCTTTTTATTTTTTATTAAGGTATAATTTGAATAATTTACTGAAGGTCTATTTTGTGTCCGGTCACAACAATTTTAGAGAAAAAACGGTCTTTATCCTCAAAAAGCTTATATTTGGAGTTGGGGTAATGAGACTCAAACCCATGAAACTGCTACTAAAGCCACAGAATTTAATTAAAATTTGGATTATCCATAGAAATAAAAAATACTAAAACAGGACTTGTATATCTAAAATGTTTTTCAAATACAAAAAATGAACATTAGGGATTAAAATACCACCAATGTACTTCAAAATACATTTTTATTTCTCATTTTCAATTGTCATAATATTCATTATGTACCCAGGATATGTAAGGAACAGTGCAATAGTGCATGTAGAAGAACTGGACTCTGTCCTGACATAATTTCATCATAAAGTCAACAAGTCAGATATGGAATAAAGGCATTTTAATGAACATGGAAAAATGTAGTTATCTTTTTCCTCTCATTAGTAAATTGTGTTCCTAACATTAACACATTTTTTCTTATAACATTTTATTATTATAGGAAGAATTATTTTGATGTGTTAGTCCTCACTATTCTACCAGTCTGTTTCTTCTAATTTAAGTTCACCATAAACTGGGTGCAGTGGCACATGCCTGTAATCCCAGTACTTAGAAAACTGAGACAGGACGATCATAAGTTCAAAGCCAGCCTGAACAACTTAGTGAGGCTCTGTTTTAAAATATATATGTTTTTAAAAGTGGTTGAGGTTGTTGCATGGAGGTAGAATACCCTAGGTTCAATCTTCAATGCCAAAAAAAAAAAAAAAAGGTGCATCACAGACTTTATGATACTAATTTTATCTTCCCTATGCCCATACATGATGTGAAAATTAAAGACCAAAGCCAGGAACGGTGACACACGCATGTAATACAGTACTTGGGAGGCTGAGACAGGAGGATTGCAGGTTTGAAACCAGCCTTTGCTACTTAGTGAGACCTTGTTTCAAAATAAAATAAATAAAAAGGGGTGGGGGTGTGTCCCTGGGTTCAACTCCAAGTACCACAAAAACAACAAAACAAAGCAACAATAACAAAAAGTAAAACAAAACAAAAGACTAAAACCTGAACCCAAACCCCAAAACTTTTAAACAGGGAAGTATAACAACACTCATTATCAGTGAGCATGTGGGGACAAGGGCACTTGAATACAATACTGAAGGAACTGCAGGTTGATAGTGCCTTTCTGTAGGTAATTTGTCATCACAAATACCTCCTCCCCAAAAATTCTTTAAGAATTTATTCTAGAGAATTACATGAACACTAAGATGAGAAGATTTGTTCAAGGATGGTCTCTGCAGAATTATTTATAGTAGTAAAAAACTGAAGGCAAATATCATTCATAAGGGAAATGAATAAATAAATGATCCATTTCTATTATAAGAAATACTATTTACCCATTTAAAAGAATGAGGTACTTCTTTATACTAATGTGGAGAAACATCATGAAACACCACTAAAATAAAGGCAATTTACAATAATAGAACATATACTGTAAAGTCATTATTGTAAGAACAAAAGTATACAATTGTGTGTGTGTGTGTGGTGCTGGGGATGGAATCCGGGGGCATTGTACCTCTGAGCTACATCCCAAGCCCTATTTTATTTTTTGTTTGGAAACAAGGTCTTGCTAAGTTGCTGAAAGCCTTGCTAAATTGCTGAGGCTAACTTTGAACCTGTGATTGTCCTGTCTCAGCCTCCCAAGTGCTGGGATTAGAGGCTCTTCCTGTCTGTCTGTCTCTCTTTTTTCCTCTCTCTCTCTCTATTTGCTTCCCAGCTGTTATTAGCTGAGCAGCTTTCCTCTACCAGGCACTTCTGCCATGATGTTCAGCCTCCCTTAGGCCCAAAGCAATGATGCCAGCCAACTGCGGACTGAAATATCTGCAACTGTGAGACAAAATAAAACATTTCCTCCTTTGTTTGTGTTAGTGTTTTGGTCACAAATACCTTGTCATGCCTACTGAACCAGCTCATGCTAAAGCAATTCCATTACCTTTATCTAGAAACTAGTTCCTCCATCAGTCTCCATTCTCACTTAGTGATACCACATTGTCACTCATGAAAAACCTCAGTTGTCTTAATTTCTGCTTTCCTTATCCTGTTCAATAAATTGTCAGATCAATCATTCATTTATATATTCATCAGATAGTTACTGAGAATATACTTTATGGGCCTGCTGTATGGGGCTGGGGTGGGAAAAAATGGAAACAAATATATACTGAGCAATTGATATATGTTAGATTCTGCTTTTACAAACATGAGCAAGATCCAGCTCCTGTTCTTAAAGTGACCTTAGTGACAGAGACAGGGGGTAGAAACATAATTTTTAATATCATATGATAAATGCTGTATTTCATGAATATGTAGGATGTTATGGGAAGACAAGGGTAGGGCACTAATACTACCTACAAAACTAAAGGGAGATTCCTGAAATAATTAAACTAAATCATAGAGAATAAGCAGAGGCTTGAGGAAGCATGGAAGGATGTTTGAGGTGGAAAAAATAGTACAGTATTAACCAAAACATCAGGTAAAACATTATCATACATTTAGGCGTGGTAAATAGTTTGGTGTTGTTATAAAATCAAGTTTGGGTGAAGGAGAAAGAAGAAGTGACAGTAAAGTAGGTGAGACAGGGACAGGTCAGATCATGAAAAGTTTTGTTTTCCATCTCAAGGTGCTTGACCTCTATCTTGTTGGAAAGTTGGAGTCACTGAAGAGCTCCAAAGAGACAAATGACATATTAACTTGAATTTATAAAACACACTGGACACCATTTAGGAAGCGGAGTGTAAGAAACTGGATGATTGAGAAGGCTGTTGAATGAGCTCTGGTGAAGGGTAAAGGTCTGAAATAGAGAAACAGCAGTGAAATGGAAAGAAGGACATAGTATTTTTAAGTTGTAATTTAAAATTGGCTAAACCTGAGTTTCTGAATGTGAAAAGTGAGAGAGAAAGGAGTTGAGGATAATGGCAGGATTTGGGGATAAGCAATACAGAGAGGATCTAGGGAGGGTGGAAGAATTAAACATAGCTTGAGATTCTTATGAAACATATGAGAAGATATTTCAGGAAAGCAAGTTGATCAGTAACTCAGCAAGTAGTGTTTAGTAGTTGGCTGACTGACTTTAGGGGTAGCAGGGTAGAGGGAGACTGAGTTGAGGTAATGTATGCTTCAATTTCAATTTTCTTGGTGAAGGAGGTAACTCCATTCTTATGAATGAGAAATGTAGGTATTGAAAAAAGAGGCAAAGGCTGGAGGATGAATTGAAGGAGTTAAAGAGAAATGAAAAGGGAAAGGACATGCTGAGGACCTAATAGAATTGGGATAGTTAGGGACTACCACAGGGGCAAAGGGCTAAAAATACAACAAAAACTGGACAAGCCCACTCTCAATTATATCAGGGACTTAGAGAGGACGGCTTTGCTAAAAAGCAGTAACTCTTCATTTGGGCCTGCAGACCACCTCCCCCCCCCCCCAAACTCCCAAAAGATTGGCATCTCTGCATTAATTTTATATCCTTTGTTATCTTAAACCTTGGGTCTTTTTCAACTTTGTAGATATACTTGTTAACCATATAAGTTGGGTTCATCTAAAATCTAACATCTGAAAATACCAGGTTGAGTAGACTAAATGCACCCAATTTATCCTTCAAGACTGAGGACACCAAGATAGAAATAACTAAGGAATTTTAAGATTTGTAGGGACATTCAACTAATAGCTTTTGAAATGTCCTATTCCAGACCCCCTGGAGCAGTGCCTGGTAGTCTCCAGTTATTGCCCTAAACATGCAGTCACCTTGGGTGTGACCAGGCATAATGTAACAGAAGAGCATTGGAGAAAACTGAGGAAAAAAAAAACAAAAACAAAAAAAAACTTTAGCTATGGCAATGGACAGATCAACCCACAGATAATGGAATCTCACAGAATGAAGATAGAAGCTGTTGGGAGAATATGACTTTGAGTGGGATGTCAGAGTCCTAGTGAGATCATAATGGGCAACAAAGCATGGAAAAGGATGGATTGCAGTAAAACTGGACATTGAGGTCCACATAAAGCAGGAGGTTTTGCAAGAAAAATGGTGACACTCCTGTCTCTGTTGTTTATCTGATGTGACAGAAAGAAGGGCCTTTATTATAAGTAGGGCTCTCAGAAAAGATGCTGATTTTAGGCAGTGGTTCGTAGCCAGGCTATGAATTTAAATAATCTGGAAAATTTTTAGTAATAAGAGTGATGGACTGAGTCCACCCACTTGTAGAAACTGAATTAATCTTTCTGAGTTGGGCCCTGGGTATATTTTGCCCCCTTACACTCACTTTATCTCCTTTTTTAAAGCTTTGTAGGTGATTCTAATGTCCAGCCAAGGTTAAAAATCAAAGTTGTGGCAAAGAATGGGAGAAAAAGTTATTTGTAAAACATTGAGCATGAAAAAACTTTCAATATTTTGTACCTCATCTAGCTAGAACCTCCTGTACAATTTACTATGCTACTAAAGGTGTTCATCATTTTTATATATATATATTTTTATATATATATATTTATGTCTATACCCTTGATCAGATTTCTAGTTAGCTGAGAGTCATTTTTTCCTCTTTATATTGCATATTAGGTGAGTTATGTCAAATGCTTTTCTGCTTGCTTGAGATAAAGTTTACCTTTTTAAAAAATTCTTTTTTATTATGTTAATATGGCAAATTATATTGGTTGATTTTCAGATGTTGAATGGACTTTGCATTTCTGGGATAACTCTATTTAGTGAAGCTGTATTGTACTTTATATTCATGAAATTAATTTGCTAACATTTTGCTAAAAATTTAAAAATATTTCATTTATGTTCATGAGGAAAACTAGCCTGTCATTTTCTCTTTTTCCAATACCTTTACCTGTCTTAGGTCTTACAAAAGGACTTGTCAAAAGTTTCTTCTTCAGTCCAAGTTGTTCTCAAGTTCAATAGGAGAGAATTTTGCCACACAGGAGGCATTGGGAAATTTTTAGAGGTTTTTTGTTTGTTTGTTTTTTGCCATAATTGGGATTACCACTAGCACCTAATGGATAGAAGCTCAAGATACTGCTAAACAAATGGGACATGCCCTTTCTCATCACCAAAAAGAATGATCTGATCAAAAGTCAAAAGTGCCAACCAAGGCTATGTGTTCTAGACTTTGAATGGATTTGTATCATACTGATGTTTCTTCTTTAGATGTTGGGTAGGATTCACAAGTGAAGACTTGGTAGGTCTGTAGTTTTACTTATGAGAAGGTTCTATAGCAGTGATAGTGCCTGTCCCTTTGACAGTTGTCCTTGGTAGAGTTACTTTTGCTTTGCACCCTTTGGATGGCATTCAAAATTCTAAAGAACAGCCACTTAAGTGATTAAGATGTTAACGGTTAAATAATCTTCCTTTAGATTTAGACTGTGTATGCCCCTCCTTATTCTTTAATCCTGTGCCTGGACAAACACAAAGCATATAAACTGCTGAGAGGTTTAACTTGCAGAAAAGTAATATACTGGTCTAAAGAATTACAGGAACCAGGCCCCAAAAGGTCAAGGTTGATTGACTTGTTCTGGCCAGAACAACAACAAAAGATGAAGACTCCACCTAGGATGTAGCTTCCCTGTTCATTGTTCCACTTCAACTCCTTTTCCTCCCTATAAAAGCCCTTCCTAAGCCAGGTGTGGTGGCACATGCTTGTAATCCCAGCATTTGGGAGGCTGAGACCTGAGGATCCGGGTTCACGGCCAACCTCAGCTACCTACTGAGTCTCTCTGCGACTTAGTGAGACCCTGTTTCAAAATAAAGAATAAAAATAGGGCTGGGAGTATGGCTCGGAGGTAGAATGCCCTGAGTTCAATCCCCAGAACCGCAAGAAAAAAAAAAAAAAGCCCTTCCTATACCTGAGTTCCCCAAGATTTTTTTTTGGAGGGAAGGAAGAACGATAGCCCCATCTTTTCAAAGTGCTGGCCCTTGAATAAACCTGATTTCCTTCCCACCAACTCTCATCTCTTGTATATTGGCTTTTGAGTGGCAAGCAGATGGGACTTCAATCCAGTAATAGTTCTTAATTAGAAAATACATTTCTTTTACAGATATAGTTATTTATATTTTCTGCTTTTTGTATTAATTTTGTATACTATTGGTTTTGTGGAAACTGCATCATTTAAACTCTGAAATGTGCTTACAAAAATTTGTTTGCAATATTTCTTAATTACTTTAAAATATCAATAGAACCTATACTGATATTTTCTTTTTCATTCCTGATATCAGTAATTGGTTTCTCTTTTCATAGTAGGTTTTCATCTTAAAAAAGATTACTAATTTTATTTACATTTTGTAAAAATAAACTTTAAAAAAAATTTTTTTTATTGTAGTAATTTGTGCAATATAGCATACATCTTTGTTAAGTACAAGTTGTTAACAACATATTTGCACACAATTCTCAATTGACCCCTTCCCCAATTCCCAACCCATTCCCTCCCTCTCCCTCTCCCTCAGGTTCACTTCAGTGAGTGACCTTGATATGATTGTGTAAGTACATCATGTGCCTTAGGGTGTCCCTCTGCCCCATGCATCCACTACAATTAAATCAACTTCTTTGCTTATCGAAGATCTCTCCTTTTCATCTGGAGACCCTCCTATGCCCCATCTTCTCCCTAGCATCCACATATTAGGGAGAACATATGCTTCTTAACTCTTTGTGACTGGCTAATCTCACTTAACATAATGTTTTCCAGTTGCATCCATTTCCCTGCAAAGAACATGATTTTGTTCTTCTTTATGGCTGAGTAAAATTCCATTGTGTGTATGTATATTCCATAGTTTTGTAATCCATTCATCTGTGGTTGGACATCTTGGCTGCTTCCATAGTTTGGCTATTGTGAATTGAGCTGCTATAAACATAGATACACATACATCGGTCTGATAAGACTCAGAAACAGACCCACAGACTTACAGTCAACTGATTTTTGACAAAGGAGCCAAAAATATACACTGGATGCCTCTTTAACAAATGGTGTTGGCAAAACTGGTTAACCATATGCAGGAAACTGGAAATAAACCCCACTTTCTCACCCTGCACAAGAGTCAACTCAAGGTCGATCAAGGACCTGGAAGTCAGACCAGAGACCTTGCAGCTACTTGAAGAGGGCATAGGACCAACACTTGAACACATAGGCACAGGTAAAAACTTTCTCAACAAGACCTCAAAAGCACGAGCAGCTCAAAGGAAGATCAATACATGGGATTGATGAGGTAGGCTAGAAAGCGAAGAGTTAGGTAGGAAGGATGGTATTGGGAGGATCCAGGAAAATATAGTTTTTTTTAAATCAGGAGAGTTAAGCTAACTCCACCCCTTGGAAGTTTTTTTTTTTTCCCTTAGGAAGTCTGCCTCACCTGAGGCCCACACCCTAATCTCCGGAAGTCCCGCCCCCACCTGCAATTTCTGCGCCTATCTGACCACCTACCACACACCTGAATCTGAGGAAGAGGAGGATCCAAACCCTTCCTGTGCCCGCCCTCCTGGGGAAAAAGGACCGGGACGGGAGAGGCACACAGAGAGAAACTTCTTCCTCCGACGCATTTCCCTGAGGCTCGCAGTTTTGCCTTCCCGCTCCATGCCTTACCATCCCCCTTCCCGTTTCCCTTTCCCGAGTTCCTGAAATAAACCCTGCCTGTTGTTTTCTGACTGGTACATGTTAAAATTGTTTTTATCACGAATACCAAGGACCCACGAGAAGGCGATCGTGGCAACCCATTACAGGATTGCATTAAACTGAAGAGCTTCTGCAAAGCAAAGGAAACTATCAAGAACCTCAACAGAGAACCTACAGAGTGGGAGAAAATTTTTGCCAGTTACACTTCAGATAGAGATCTAATATCTAGGATATACAAAGAACTCAAGAAAATCGCAACTAAGAAAGCAAATAACCCAATCAAAAAATGGGCAAAGGATCTAAAT
>PVLC010037889.1:0-15057 GCA_004027655.1 Graphiurus murinus
TGTGTGTGTGTGTGTGTGTGTGTGTGTGTGTGTGTGTGTGTTTGTATATATGTGGTACTGGAGATTGGACCCAGAGGTGTTTACCTCTAAGCTATACCCTCAAGCCCTATTTTATTTTTTATTTTGAAACACGGCCTCACTAAGTTGCTGAAAGTGACTGTGAACCTACGATCCTTCTGTCTCAGCCTCCCAAGTACTCCCACCATGCCTAGCTTGTATATGGATTTTTAATGAGCCATTTGAGAGTAGTTTGGTGACATAGATCCCTTTACACAAAAATCTTTCAGGGAAAATTTCATATATAGCCACAGTACATCTGTTAAGATTTGGGAATTTTACATTAACCCAATACTTTCTCATCTATAGCCCATATACAAATTTCTTCAGTTTTCTGACAGTTAACAAATTTGACTGAATTAGTTCAGGATAATGATTAGGTGATAGCAATCAGTGAGCTGGCTGCAAGGAAACAGCCTCAGATAGTCTCCTATTGACAGAAAACTTACAGCTTCTTTATCCTTTTTGTTGTTCCTTGTTATGGACCTAAGAGTTATAACCTCTCACCAGGGGGAAGAGAGTGTGCTCAGGATGACAGAAATATAATTATGTGGAAAGGTTTTTTGACAGGCATAGAATAGTGGCATTTTTTATCTAATTACATGATTTGATTGGACATTGGATCTAGATTCTGGTACCCACATTGGACTTGGACACTCATGATGGAGAATGTGCCATTCAGGATCAATGCAATAGTGATGGCAAATCCTGAGAGATTATAGATAGTAAAGGTCAAAGGAGAAAAAGATTATGTGGAAGAAAGTGTTGTGGATGCAAGGGAGAAAAGGAAGAAATTTTCAGACAAGCCCGAAGGGTGGTGATAATGAAATATTTAATTGAGGTACATAAGCTCCAAAATACCGTATCACACAAAAACCTAGCAGGTGATTGGAAATAAACAACTATAGCTCAGAGGTCTGGACTGAAGGGATTTCCTAAAGTGGCATCTGTACTAAGATAGAAAACTATGGATGTATAAACTAGTCGTGAAAGTAGACAAAGAAGAGACAAGGGGAGCCAAGATGCAGGACGAAGGAAGTAGAAATAAAACAGTCTGGGAAGTAGACACAAAAGGTCAGGATAAATTACACATAACAAATGCATCTGGAAGGCTGAGCTGAACTCCTTGGAACATGTACTCGCTGGAAATTGTTAAAATTCCATTTCTGGTAGGAATCAAAACTACGGGAAAGAGGTTAAAAGTGAGTGGTTTATGTATTAATGTTTTGATGGTAAGAGAGGTAAAGAAGATAGTTGAGAGGTAGCTTTAGGAGAAAAAGTTGAGGGAACGTTTTCCTTATTATATAGTTGTTTTTATGTTTTGTTTTAATAAATGAGGCATTCATATTCATGTTTCTTGATGCATGGAAAAGACATTGTTGTAAGGAGGAATTTAAGAGAAAACAGGAGAAAATTGATAATATTCCATGCAGAGCTGGAGCTGAACTCAGGAGCACTATTTAAGAGATTAGCCCTGGGAGAAGGAAGAACCCTACATCCTCAGAAACAGGAAGGAAATAAAAGTGAATATTTTGAATTACAGAGAAATACATTTTGTGGGAACATGAGGGGAGTTGCCAGAATTAGTGAAAGTTGAACTAGAAATTCTGCCATAGTAATTAGTTTTGTTTTTAAAGTATTTCCTTCTGTAATACAAAATATTCTGAATCATTGTCTAAATAAAAGTATTCATTTCTAGTTTTCACTCCATCACCAGGCCCTTCATTCTTATACCCTTGGCAGTAAGATTAGTGAGAGTCATGTGTGAGTGCTCAGAAGACACTGCATTAGGAGGCAACTGACATATATTGTTTCTTTATTTTGTGTTTTATCAGCATACTAAGAGCTTCATGGATCAATCGTATGTTTTATTATCTACTTAATGTTTTATTATTATACAGATTTGGAAGATTGAAGATCTATAGAGCTAATTACATTGGTTAAGTAATAAAATCATATTAAGATTCCAAGCAATCTAACTTAGGAATATTGCACCCCACTGTTGTCAGCCATATATAGGAAACTCTTTGCACTCAGAAGAATGCTAAGGAGCCATTAATCTCTTTATTCCAAATTATGAACATTCTAATTATGTTTAGACATTTACTAATGAAGCTAGATTGTATTCATAGTACTCAGAATTTCTGAGTTAAAGTGAAGTGTATATTGACAACTCAACCTTCTTTTCATTTTGTAAAAAAAAAAAATCTGGGGAAAAATGTGTTGTGAAACTTCCCTCAGATTTTGGCTATAGAAAGGAAGAATACCTGTTAATCTTTGTGAGATCAATTTAGACCCTTTTGTTATTGATATTCATGGTAGCTGTTCCTTAATATTTCAAGTGTTATAAGGATAAAAAGTTTCATAAGAGCCATGTAGAATAAAAAGTATATGGTATAGCCACTTTTTAGTGTGTGCCTTAACAACCTGATAATTCTCCTGGGTGAGCTTTGTCCTGCCTCACTCTCTCTGGCCCTGAGTTTCTAGAAGATGTCAGGGTGACTGATTTCTAAGGAAGAATTTCTCAAATGTGACAGCCTGTCAGAACCCCTCAGAAACCTTGCTGAAATGCAGAGATTTGGTGTGGAGACATTCCAAAACTTGCATCTCTAACAGGTTCCCAGGTGATGCTGATGCCGTTGGACGAAGGGCCACACTTGGAGAGCCACTGTTCTAAACTGAAGATGTCCTACTTTCAATTTTCTTTCATTTTAATTATTTAAAAGACAAATTTTAAAAAAAGTTTTTCATACTTTTATTGGTGGACTATAGTCTCACATCAGTAGGAATAACTTAAATGGATTACTGGCCTTCAGGTCTAATCATTCTGATTAAGAATGAGTTCAGCCGGGCATGGTGGCGCACACTTGTAATCTCAGTACTTGGGAGGCTGAGACAGGAGAATCTAGGTTCATGGCCAGCCTCAGCTACTTAGTGAGGCCCTCCACAACTTAGTGAGACCCTGTTTCAAAACAAAGAATAAAAAATAGGACTACGGGTGTAGCTCGGAGGTAGAATGCCCCTGAGTTCAATCCCCAATACTGCAAAAAAAAATAAAATGAGTTCAGGTCAACTCTTCCAACACAAAAGTTGTTTCCAGGAGATGTGTCTTGTCGTTATAACTCACAAACAATGCAAACAATTGATTTAATATTTAATATGGGGACATTTTTCCTTGTGGTGTTCATAGTTTTCACATTTAAAAATTTTATTTTTATTGGGTATAGGTACTATGTGGACCTCCTTGTCTTGTCCCTATCTACATGTTTCCCTCTGTCTACCTCTTTCCAGAGCCTGGGTCCTAGTTTGGTTTTTCTCCCTTTTTAGAGTATATAAATCTTACAGCTTGTTAATTAACCCTTTAAGCACATATGTTAATATACCTCTCAACATATAATATTTATAATATGCCTCCCCTCTCAGGTACCACCACCACCAATATCAGTAACAACCTTTCTGGATCATTTCCATAGAATATAAACTTGTATTCACTTCTGCCTTTCTTACTGGATGCTATCTTTGGATGTATCCTTGAATTAAGGCTTAAACAGCTCTGAGCCTGGACCATACTCCTTCAGTTTCTGTATAAAGTTGCTGTAATTAGCTCACCTTGAGAGACAGCTTGACAACTAGCTCTGGGAATTGCATTATTATGATCACCAGAGTATGTGGTTTAAATTGCTGCTCATTACTTGTCTACTGTATTCAGGTCCAGAAGATAATTTCCACTTACATTGCTGAACCAGGAATAGGGTTTTTTGGTTGTCATTTGAGGACTTGGAGTATTCTGAACTCACCAATGCTATTGATTATGAAATTAGTATTCCCCTTTTTGCCTTAAGTTTTTTAGTCCACAATGCCACCATCATTTTTAATTCATCTTGTTTGCCATAATTTTCTTATTAAAAAAAGAAGACATACTCTATAATATGTATTTTTAATATCTGATTTAAAGACACCTAGAACAAATAACATGTACTTGATAAAATGGAAATGTTACACATTTCTTTTTATAACATGTATATTAAATATTAAATTAATTTTGTTCTAAACTTTCTTCACAACTCATTTTGGCTATCTTTGCATTTATTGGTAGCCAGCAAATTCAGATCCTTGTCCTATGGTTTATTATAAAAAATTCTAGGACAATAGGGCATTAACGATTAAATAGAGTTTATTACTATGGAGAAGCATTGCTTTAGAAAGAGATTAACCTCTTTAACTCTCACTTATGTTTGTACTAATGTGGCATTTCATCTTTGAGCAGCATACTGTAGTGTGTATACATTGCAACCACAGGCAGTTCCTTTGTCATTTGAAACTTGGTCATATTAAATTTTCTAGATGGATCATACTTTCACTTATTTCACATACTTTCACTTATTTCAATAATGCACAAGACTAAATTTAATGCTATAAAACCAAAATTATCCAGAACAATTGTTTAAAATAGCAAGAAAGACTGTATTCAATATTATTGCAATTTGGGATGAGATTGAATTCAACTATGATGGAACAAAAGAAGAGAATTTTTAAATGCTAGAGTGAAAAGTAGAAGGGAGATTGGTCAATGTGATTAAGCCATCTATCTTTGCTAATTGTGTCTTTTCACTTTCAAAGTTAATCTCCTACCCTCCTGCCTAAGAGACAGGGGCACTAACTCAGAGATATTGATGATTACATTTCAGAGATGGCTTAGGTCCTGAGAAAGACTCTTCTTAGTTGTAGATGATTTACATCTCAAAGAAATAGAGAAAAAGTTTAGTTTCTCTAAATTTTCAAGTTTTCTAAAGTAATGCTTTAAGAAAAAGAAGGTCAGGGACTTTTACTGTCAGAAAGAAATCTACCTAACATTAGTCAAGCTGAGGGAAATGTTTAGGTAGTTTAAAGGAAAGGGAAGTGGAAGAAGACATAGAGAGTTTAACAGTTGAAATAATACTTCCCATATATATAGAATTACCAATTCCAATCTCAAAAGACATATACAAGGATACTTATTAATTTTGAATTTATCATAGGGCCTGACAATTGTGTTATTTTAATATTCCCCTATTAAAATAACTGATACTGACATCATCAAGTACCATTTACACAGTAACCTTTTTGTGAAAGTGTTTATTTTTATTTATTACATTCATGGGATCATTTCTGTAATTTATGAGCAATGTATGTTTTCTCTTGAGTTGGACCAAAATGGTAGGAAGGCAAGAGTGATGATGATAATATTATTACCTTAATAAGCTTCTTTTTCCCTTCAAGGAAAAGCTTATTCTAAAAGAATAATTTGTGCCCACATGATTTTTTTTTTTTAATTCCTTCTTAAGATACCGACCTATGGTTGTTCTAATGAGTAAGACCAATCAAAAGACCATTAAAATCTGACTATGCTCTGCTTAAACAATTTGATTAACTACTGTAATTAGCTTTGAGTAAATTTACAAAATAAATGGAACTTTGATGCCTTATAATTATATAAAACTCCAACTTCCTTTCAGCATTGCTTCTATATTCAAATTACCAGGGGTAGTCCAGCGTGGTGGTCCACATTTGCAATCCTAGTTCTTGGGAGGCTGAGACAGGAGGATTGTAGGTTCGCAGCCACCCTCAGCTACTTTGTGAATCCCTCTGCAACTTAGTGAGAACTTGTTTCAAAAATAGAGACTAAAAGATAGGGTTGGGGGTATAAATCGGAGGTAGAATATCCCTGGGTTCCATTCCCAGTATGACAAACAAATGAAAAAATTATCAGAGATACTATAGTAAACCATTTCTAGGAAAAGTTACGATGGGCTTTTACCTTTTTTTTTTTTTTTTTTTTTCCTTTTTTGCTGCTGCTGTTGTTCTTGCATTGGCTTTCATTCAGGCCATAGATCATAGATGGCAACTGGATTGTTAGACAAAAAAAGTGAGAATACCTAATTGGATATAAATTTTAAAAAAATCCTACTCCTCTTATCTATCTTCTAGAAACTTTAACACTCTCATACTTTTAAAATAATAATTTATACTTGTTAGAACATATGATTAAATAAGCTTGTATTGTTATTTCCTCAAGAAATTGAAGTAGAATGTCTTACAAATTTATATCAATGCTTGAAACTATACAGAAGCTAATACAATTAATTCCTTCTTAATACTGTGTACATATTTCAAA
Source organism: Graphiurus murinus (assembly GCA_004027655.1). NCBI lineage: Eukaryota > Metazoa > Chordata > Mammalia > Rodentia > Gliridae > Graphiurus > Graphiurus murinus. The sequence goes on from PVLC010037889.1 coordinate 6,212, forward strand.
ATGTCTATTTCCACAATAGAACAAACTAATAAAATAGTTTATCTTAAAAAACTGCTAGTAGGTTGGGAAAGAACGAGGCCATAGGACTGCAATTTCAAACAGGTATGTTACATATCTCCGAAATATGTCTTATTAACTTCAGTGTACCATTAGATATTTCCAAACTTAAAAGAAAAATCAAGATATTTTCTCTGCCTTTGGCCTTTTTATTCATAACTTTTACTGCTACTGGGAAGTTTTATCTTGTTGATTATTTTTTGATGCTTTTAAGGGAAATGCCTAAAACATCAAGAATAGTATCTAGTTGAAAAGTCTTTTCAGTGATATTCCTCAATTGACAGATCCCCCTCAGTCATTGCTTTCCTGACTTTATTCTCTAGGGTACTATTCCTGGGAGATGTTCCACAAATAAAGGGTTGTTTGGTAAATAAATAAATGACCCCTTTAGGAATGTAGCAATATACATGTTAGCATATTAAGAACTCTGAAAAAGTGCTGCATAAAAGCAATCTTTTACTCATATAGTTCTCCCTCAAATTTTACTTATTCTGCTTTGTTTTAACATAGCTCTTATTAACCTTTCACTGATAAAGGCTTTGGAAAATACTATTTCAGATAACAGGTGTGCTCAGGTGCTAATTTTCTTCCATCTTTCATCAGAAATGAGGGAGCTGGGCTCAATGGCACACACCTGTAATCTTGGTACTTGGGAAGCAAAGACAGGAAGAAGCAGGCTCAAGACCAGGCTCAGCAACTTAGTAAGAACCTGTTTCAAAATAAAAAAAAAAAATAAACTAGGGCCTGGGGTGTAGCTTGAAAGTAGAATGCTTCTGGGTTCAAACCCCAGTATCTTCCTCCCCCACCCCCTACAAAATCAAGGACAGCATGGGCATCTCAGACTGAATGAAAGCAATTGACATCTGTAAAGCTAATGTTTTGAAATGTCAATTTTAATTAAATTCAATGAAAATTATTGAGTACAATTATAACAAGAAAACATATATAGGATTTGGGGACAATAAATAAAGGTAAGGTATGGCCCATCTGCCCATCTGTTCAGAGTCCCCTTGAGGAGATAGGTGCCTAATTATAATGGGGTAGGTTATATATACTGTCTTTAAAGTTGTTTTGTGATGTAATATGTTTCCAACTACTTATTTAGTTGCTATTCAGTAGGACTGGTAAATACTTCATTTAGCAAAGGATAAATGAATATAAAATTTCATTCAGCAAAGGATAAATGAATATAAAATCTATTATTTATCTAATTACACTATTAATGATTTCTAGATCTATTCCTCTCAGCAACAGGATTCTACTGAGATTTTTTATAAACCGTGGTATATTTGGAAAGCCTTTTCACTAATTTATCAACCTGAATGGTAATATATGGTTACTCTGTCTCACCCTTCTTTTAAAATACATTCTTAGCAAAAGTCCCAAAGCTCATGCCTGGTATTTCTTATGTGCAAAGAGATAATTTCTTATTAAAATTGAAGACACTTTTGTCATTCTTTTATTCTACCCAAAATTTTATTTTATTATTGAACTACAATATATTTTTATGGAGCAGTTTACCAACAAAGTAAACATATTTTATGATTTGAAGTCTACAGCTACACTCAAGAAATAACTTTACAGCCTCCTCCTAGTGGAAGCCACAGGCAGAGGCTTCTCCAAAGCCAATTCCCCCCTCTCAAGCCTAAGTTCATGAAGCAATCTTGTTTTAAATAATGGAGTTATTCCTTAAAATCATCAGCATTCACAGGCACAAATCTGATTTTTCCATTAGGAAAATGTCAGTAACACACCCCACCCAGAATTTTTGCAATGAGCAGCCTCTGCTTTACACATGAGTTATCTTCCATTCACCAAACATCTTTGTATATCTTAAAGTAGACGGACTTCAAAGTACATTTAGAATGTTCTCACTCTAACTTGTCAAAAATAAATGCGGGCCACTTCTGCCTTAAATTTTCATAATATTATGAAAGGGAGGCTATATGGCTTTATTTCAATGTTCCCAACCTGATTATCCAGAACACTGGCTTAGATTCATGCCAGTTTTTTACATGTATTGCCAGACTAAACAAGGACTTTTTGAGGTTCATCCATCATAATTTATGATACATTAAGCCAAATCTAATGTTCTCTCAGGCTGCTGTTAGGGGATTCTTAATGTTCAGACTAAGAAATTGCATTTGGGGAAAGGGATTTCTCCACTCTTTTTCAAAGAATGTTTGTAGTTCTATAGAGTCTCTTCAAGTCTATTGGACCTCTGTTATATTCTAATTGTAGATTGATTTTAAGAGTTTGAAATCTTAACTGGTAGCAAAAAGTGACTTTAAATTAATATTGCATAAACTACTATAAATTGTTCACTAAAAAAAAGTGTTTAATTATAAACAAAGGAATGTGCTTCCCAGCTGATTAACTGTATTAAGCACTTTATATTTTCAAAGCTCATATACAATTGCTAATAAGCTATTTCTCACAATGGATCTCTGAGGGAGCCTAATATTATCACCTCTTATTTTTATAAATGACTCACTTGACCCATTAAAAATAAGATTGCCAATCTTGGACCACATAGAAATAAAAGACTAGATTTATGTTGCAAGTTCTTATATACCTGTGCCAAGTTTACAGAGCTATGCACTTAATTTTCTGAGCAAAATCAGTGAGAAAACTAAATTTCACTGCCCCGTACACATACACATTGCCTTCTATCAACTACTATAATTATGTATCGCTTTAATTTTATCTATTAATTGATTATAGCTTTGTAATCTTTAGTATGTTTTTACCTTGGGTTTTACAAATTAATTTTCATGAATAAAATAATCTGTAACATGATGTAGACATATTGATTTCTCATTTTTTAGTCAGCAGTTTTTGAGTTGTTTTGCAGTATAAATCTGATTTGGTTGATGAGTTTACAATTGTTTCAATGTCAGTGTCACTTTAATATATATCCCTAAACAGAGCAAAAAACTGCAAAATATAATGCATAGGAAGGAAATGTTAATCACATGGACATCTGAGCTTTTTGTTTGTGTGTGTTTGTATATTGCAACTAACATAAAACTTTGTAAAGAAAATTATTCTAAGAAGTACCCTGATATGTACACTCCTAGCAATACCATAGTCTTATTAACAAGTTATAATGTAGAATTCAAAACTTTCAAAATCATGACTTTTGTGTAAAAATTCTATTTAGTTTTATCATCTCTTTATTTATTTATTTATTTATTTATTTATTTGCGGTACTGGGGATTGAACTCAGGGGCATTCTACCTCCGAGCTACTCCCCCAGCTCTATTTTTTATTCTTTATTTTTGAAACCGAGTCTCACTAAGTTACGGAGTGCCTCACTTGGTAGCTGAGGCTGGCCACAAACCCGAATCCTCGGTCTCAGCCTCCCGAATGCTGGGATTACAAGCATGCACCACCACGCCCAGCTTTATCATCTCTTTAGAAACAGGATAGGAAAAAAAAAAAAAAAACTCTCATATAAGTGTTATAGGGCTAACAAAAATAAATGCTCTTGACATACTATTTTATAGACCTAGTTTTTTAAAAGAAGTATTCCATGCTCTTCTGATTTGTTTTGTGCTTTAGAGCTGCAATTACATTTGAATTATATGTGCACAATATTATAAACCACTGATGTTTTCATCACATTTCCCCTTCTGGATATATTTTGAAGTCATACTTCAGTGCCTATGAAAATATAAATATAATACTCTAGGTAATAGAACACCACAATTTATCCTAATTTTGTCCTACAGTAACCTTCTTATAAAGATTTTGTTAGGGATAAATAAGATTCATAAGTTACATTTTATTATGGAAAAATGTCACCAACAACAGTATTAAAATATGATATAACTATTCATATTCTCATGTTTTCATTAAGACTGAAGCTTAGAACATTTTCTAAACAATAATTTGGGGTGTTCTTGTGATTCAGACTTCTTCAAGCATACAAAATGATTTATAACTATGTAGTGTATGTTTTCTCCAAAAACAAGTATTATAAGTATTTAGCAAATAAATCAGTCTGTAATCCTATGAGTATACAAATTGCAATACCTGAGGACCATGGTTATTTCTGTTTTGCACATCTAGGGCCTCACATATTGACTAGTCCTGAGAAGGAAGGACCCCCTACAAATATGTCTTGAATAAAATGATACAAACATTGTTTTCAATATTAATTTATCTCTATTCACATGCTAAGATACAAACAAAAAAGCACATGAAAATATTTGAGGCTAGAGAAATTTAGAAACAAAATTTGGGGGAGGATTTCATAATGTATTGATCTCCAGTTCATTCAACACATTCCTATGGAGTTTCAAAGATTCCTGATGTTCTTTTCCTTTCTTGGACTGAAAAAAATGTGTTTAAATTCAGGAAGGGCTATCCAGAATACAGTTAGTAGGCCGATGGTGTCTGGAGGTCCACAAAATTGACATAATTTTTGACAATATCTTTATGTGTATAAGTTTAATGATAAAAGTAAATGATCAATATTTTATTCTTTTAATTGTATATCACTGTATATAATACATTTTTTCATATAGGGATATAGATAGTGAGGTAAAGGGAAATAGAAAGGATATTGGAAAAAAGAAAAATGTGTATATAGGATAATCATAAAAATGAACAAACAATACCCTATTAGTCCCAAAGTATCACTCAAAGTTCAGGCCCTTCGGAAGCTAATAAATGCTTCCCCAGCATCCCTCTGGCAGTCATTACTATTGGTCCACATTATCATCACAGCACTGGCCTTAAATCCCAAAAGTATGGCTGCTAAGATACAAACATGCCATGTATTCCAAGCCATCTGCCAGAAGGGTTCATTGGATCATTTGAGCTAGTGATTTTAACTGAAACATCTCCATATGGTAGAATAACGCAGCTCATAACAGATGTTTTGAAATTTTTTCCAATTTTTTGTCAGTTTAGGTTCTTTGCATATCTGAAAATGACTCAGGAATGTGAACTGACTCAGTTCTTCACTAGTTTTGGTCAGCATGAGATACAACAATAGAAAAATTCTCCTTAATATGAAATTCGTGCAATATCCAATTTGTTTGGGAAATTATGAAATAAGCAAGGGATAGTATAAGGAAGGTATCAGATGAAATACTCCATATTATTACTTTTAACTTTAATACCCTATGATATTATATAAACAAACTCCATCAATTGTGGAAAATTAGTGGTAATAATGTTTAATTATAGTATAGTACATGAAAGTATAATTTTATGTAGATTTAAAAATTACTTTTTAAGCTGGACGTGTTGGTGCACATTTGTAATCCTAGTACTTGGGAAACTGAGACAAGTTTGAGAACAGCCTCAGCAAGTAATGAGATTCATCAACCTAGTGAGACCCTGTTTCAAAAATAAAAATAAAATAGGGCTGGGAGTATAGCTCAGAGTTAGAATACTCCTGGGTTCGATCCCCAGTACCACATACACACACACACACACACACACACACACACACACGTACACATTACTTTTTATGTCACTGGAAAATATCTGATTTATATAAAACAGTGTTTAAAGTATTTAAGTGACTTAAAGTTTTAGATTATTTCTTGATTACTAAAATAAGGTTTATTGATATGCATACTACTTAGAAACAGCAAAGCAGCCTATGCAAATTTTATTTTGTTTTATTTTACATTATCTCAGCCCAGAGATGACTACTTAGAGTGAATTAATCTCTGAAGTTATGAAAGCTACACTAACTCCTTATGAAATTTTTATGTTTTAGCATTAAAAAAGGGACGATTTTGGATTACTCCAGATCCTTATCACAAAGATGACAACATCCAGATTGGGCGTGAAGTGAAAATATCTTGCCAAGTTGAAGCTGTGCCTTCTGAGGAGTTAACATTTAGTTGGTTTAAAAATGGTCGTCCACTTAGAAGTTCTGAGCGGATGGTTATCACACAGACTGATCCTGATGTCTCCCCCGGAACCACAAACTTGGATATCATTGATTTAAAATTCACGGATTTTGGGACCTACACATGTGTAGCCTCTCTGAAGGGAGGAGGAATATCTGATATCAGTATTGATGTTAATATATCCAGCAGCACAGGTAAGACACATATTTATGATGCAAAATATGTTCATATTAGATGATTTCTTTAAATTTTCAGACATTCTATTTTTAATTCCCTAAAACCAAAATTATATTATTCTGAATGCCCAATAAATAATCAGATTGTGAGGCATTGTTATTTGTATTTTGATTTAAATTCCTATGAGATTTTATAGAAATCATGCAAATAAAATTAGTACCATTCACAGATAGATACAGGCTTCTAGATCAAATAATACCATTTTTCATTATCTGTAAGCCCTATGTAGCCCTTAAAATTATATTAATGAAATTAAACAAATGACTAAAGAGTTGAGATAATTTTTATGAATTTTAAACAATCAGGAACTATTTAGTTCTAAGAAGAAAATCCTGATAGGTAACTGAAGAGTATTTAAAGAATAGTTATGCAAGAAATGTATCTCCACTAACAAAAACCAATAATAAATGTGTTAAAGTTGTAGTCAGAGGTGATATTTAGGAGAATCACATGGTAGAATCACTTTACAATGAAAATAGTTAAACTTGAAAATATATGGAACAAAATTTCTTCTTTTAAAGTTTAAAATGAAAACGTTATTAATTTCCTCTTGATTAAATGTGCATCTGTAGATGAGGAAAATTACAGCAGTTTGTTATGGGAAGAGACATTAGATTAACTCTCGGGATGTTTTTAAAGCCTTGTAATTCTATTAAGTACAATGAATATGCATCCAGAGAATTCCAAAGTAGCTGTATTTGTTTTGCCAACCTGGTTCCAGATTGAATTTTAATTGAACATTCTTATACAGTGTGAAGTGAATACCATGTATTGAAAGCATAGAGCACAATTATAGTAGACATAATCTGTTGTGATGGATGTTTAACAGTTGGCTTTTCCTTTCCAGTCAGGCATTTTGATTCTTGTATGTTCTTATTCACCTGTGACTTTGTGCCTTCTTGTGGTTCCAAATTGCAATGCGCACAGGACTTATTTTACTCCTTAAAGAACAGAGATCCATACTTCAGGCTGACAAAATGTGCTTACTCTTGTACAATTCTGCTTTCTAAAGGATATTCAACTTTTATCCACAACAGTTAATGTGAAAAGAAATCAGGGTGATGAAAAGTATGTGGATTTGGAAATAAGTCCTTTTCTAGGTTAAAAAGTCTATTTTTTATTTGATCTTTAAATATTGGTGGTAGAATTAGCAGATATATCCATTTAGGACATTAGGTGGCCATCTATTGATATGCCCACTTATTTGTTTATGTAATCATTCAATCAACAAATATCCACTGGTTGCCTGAATCAATGTGCTAGGTGACACTGTACTGACATCCACATGAAATATTTCCCATAAGAGTAAGAACAATTTGGTAAAGTCCGAGATCATTTGTCCTTATTTTCTGAGGGGTCCTTTTCCAGAATCGCTCTACACATAATTATAAAAGTCATTGTGTTCCTTGTCTGGTTTTGCTCGCCTGTTTCTTTTACAGAACCAGAAACACAAAAGTCATAGGCAAAGAATCAATGATTCTGTCTGAAAGGACTCATTTGATGGGAGTATGGTTTATATACTGTGAAACCTAAACCAAAAGGGATCTCAGAACACACAGAAGAAAGGAGCATTATAAAATTACTCCTAATGAGACAGGAGGATCACAGGTTCGAGGCCAGTCTCAGCATCTTAATGAGGCCCTCCGCAACTTAGCAATATCCTGTTTCAAAATAAAAAAAATAAAAAGGTCTGAGGGTGTTGCTTGGAGTTAGAATGCCCTTGGGTTCAATTCCTAGAAGTCAAAAATGAAATGAAATAAAATAACTCCTAGAATGAGCCCTAACATTCACTTTTAAATATGCTAGTTATATCATCCATTTAAAATGATGAATTCTAAGGTACAAAGTAGAAAAATGGCCAACATTGACACATTAATTTTTAAAAAATGCTAAAAGGAAAATTTAAGATTATCAAAGAGCAGATTTTACTCAAGAAGTATCTCTTATTAATAAGAGATGAATTATAATAATTAAATTATCTTAACTATTATTAGGTTATTTAGCAGAGGTAACAACACTAGAGATAAAAAGTATATTAAATATTCTTCTAGCCAGCCATGGTGGTGCAGACTTGTAATCCCAGTACTTGGGAGGCTGAAACAGGTGGATCGCAGGTTTGCAACCAGCCTCAGCTACTCAGTGAGGCCCTCTGCAACTTAGTGAGACCCTGTTTCAAAATAAAAATTAAAATAAGTCTGGTAGTATAGCTCACAGGTAGAATGTCCCTGTGTTCCATCCCCAGTACCAAAAAATAAAAAAAATTATATATACTACCCCATGAAATCACGCACCTACTATGAAGATGAATATGAACTACATATATTCCTCTTTATTTTGTATTTGAGATAGGATCTCATTAAGTTGCTGAGAATGGCCTCAAACTTGGGACCCTCCTGCTTCAGCCTCCAGAGTAGATGGGGGTTACCTGTGTGCACCACAGTGCCTGGCTCTTTTAAAACCTCTGAGACGGCCAGGAGTGGTGGTGCACGCTTGTAATCCCAGCATTTGAGAGGCTGAGACTGGAGGATCTGGGTTTGCGGCCAGCCTCAGCTACCTAGTGAGACACTCCGCAGCTTAGTGAGTCCCTGTTTCAAAATAAAGAATAAAAAATAGGGCTAGGGGTGTAGCTCGGAGGTAGAATGCTCCTGGGTTCAATCCCCAATACCGCAAAAAAAA
>PVLC010037890.1:0-14874 GCA_004027655.1 Graphiurus murinus
CCAGGTCCTACTCTCTCAGTTCTCACAGCCTGCTTCAATTACGTAAGTGGTTCCTCTGTGATGTACTGCATACTATTTTGAACTCTCAAAGAATGGGACATGGCAAGTCACTCAATCGCTATTTCTATGAAAAAATATATCCTGAGCTCCAAATAGAAAACGTTGTCATAGGTTTTCTGAAGATTGTCATTTTTTTTCTCAGCATCTTCTATTCAGTTTGGTTCAAAGTCACATGTGTAACTTGTTTGTTACACTCATCTATTATCTGTGGGCTCTCTACTATTAGTAAATTATTCACGTTATAAAATTTGACTTTTTTGTCATCTTGTTTTGGTTTGGTTTCCTTTGCTTTTAAATTTCAAGTTTTTACTTAAGCCCCTTTAGTAAAGAGAAAGAGAACCATGGAGTGTCTTGTCTTTGCATTTCTTTTTGGGGATGTGGTACTTGGGATTGACCCCAGGGGCGCTTTACCACTCAGCTACACCCCAAGCCGTTTTTTAAAAATTCTGAGCCAAGGTCTTACCAAGTTACCGAGGCTGGCCTCGAACTTGTGATCCTCGTGCCTTGGCCTCCCAAGCAGCTGGGGTCACAGGCATGTGCCACTGTGTCCACCACGGTCCCCTATCGATGGAAGGCGCTGCTCCTCTGTGAGGTGCTCTTGCCTTCACCTGCGCCTTCTTCAGGCCCTCTGCACTGAATCCGTGTTTAGTAAGCCTGAGTTACATGCATAGGTGTGAAGCAAATTTCAGGTTTCAGGATGGGGATCAAAAACTTGTTCTTAAATAGATGTGCCAAAAAAACCCTAAAATAGTTCTTGGATCTAGGCCCCAAATTTAGACCTTTCTATTTTAAAATGTGAAACAACAACACCGTATTTCAGTATGTTTTTGTTTTTCTGGCCATGGAAAACATGTTCCAGCAGATGGGGCTAGAAATCTATATATGATTCTTATTTTAATAGCAATACTTGCTTTGAAAAAATTTTTTTACTCATGCACTATTACTAAAGAAAATTAGTTTATGATGGTAATATTGCTTCTACTCTGTGGCACAGGGTTATAATAAGAAATTTACGAACCAGGTGTGGTGGCACACGCTTGTAATCCCAGCATTCGGGAACGTGAGACCAGAGGATCCAGGCTCGCGGCCAGCCTCAGCTACCTAGTGAGGCACTCCGCAACTTGGTGACACTCGGTTTCAAAATAAAGAATAAAAAATAGGGCTGGGGGTATAGCTCGGAGGTAGAATGCCCCTGAGTTCAATCTCCAGTACCGCAAAAAAAAAAAAAAAAGAAAGAAAAAAGAAATTTACATCTGGACTTTGTCCTTGGTTCCTGGTGCAAAGTTCCTCAGGCCCTTGCAACTCCTTAATGAGACAGAGTAGTAGGAGCATGTTTTGTTGTAATATTTGTTTTATGCCTCTGGCTCTTAGCACATAGCTTCTAAATCCCCTGAAATTTCTTGAGTCTTTTTTTTTTTTTTTGGTGGTGGTACTGGGAACTGGGATTGAACCCAGGGACACTCTAACTCCAAGTTACACCCCCAGCCCTTTTTATTTTTTGGTTTGAAAGAGGGTCTTGCTAGGTTGCTGAGGCTGTCCCCGAGCCTACAATCCTCCCCTCTCAGCCTCCTAAGTAGTGGGATCACACACGTGGTCACCATGCTACACCTTTTGTTCTAATAAGGTGGTTCTTGGTGAGCCACTCCTAACATTCTGCTCCTCAAAGACAGGACATATTCAAGGAGTGGCGGTGTTGCTCTTCCAAATTACAAGCCAACAGGATTTGGCCTGAAAAACTGGGCAGGTTATGATTTCTGCCAAGGACACTAGATAGAGATTTAAGCCCAACAGGGAGGTTGAATAAAATCTTAATCAACAACTCCAAACACATGCTCTGGAGCAAGTGTGCGGTGGACATGACGTGCACAAGCTTTATGATACCAGGCAGAAGCCTCCCTTGTCTCAGTCATGTGTGGTGGAAAGGGTTACGCTGTAACTGAGGAGTTACCAGCCTAATAACACTCACATGGAAATGGAATGGCCCCCACTTTGGCAGACAAAAGTCATGTTCAGTCCTCGGGATATACTACTTAGTCCTGTCTCAAGACTGCTTTCTCTATGAAAGGTAAAATACTCAGAAAATAATGATTCACAATTATATTACCTCAAATCACTTTAGAAATAAGAGATTTTCTATTATTTTTCTGTGCATTTAGACAACATACTGCTTCTGTCTTTGCAAAACTCCAACTGAAGTCACTGTTGGGTTACATGTGTTCTCTTAAAGGATCCACAAAATAAATGTCTTCTGAACTTCAGTGCTGGAAAAAGTCATTTCTCTTAAGACATTTGCAACCCCGCCACCCCATGCAATCTCACCCCAAACAAGAAGAAATGCACAAACCCTGCAGGATTCCCTCATTTATCTTGAATGATGGGGCTTCTCAGAACTAAACATTCAACTAAACTCTTCATATTCGGCACATGACGACATTGAATTCTCTGTTCACATCAAATATTTGCTGCCTTAAATTTGAACGCTTATATTATCTGATTTGAAACTGAGGAATTTTGAAAATCGACTTCAAATTCCTTCCTGGAAGGATGCTAAAAAAGTCGTAAAGAAAAATTTAAAAAATGAAATTCAGGAAAATTGCTTCCAAATCTAAGGACAGCTTGAAGAAATAAAGTGTCCTGGATAGTTCACAACCAATAACTACAAATAAGGTGACTTCTTGGACTTTCTTGCAGAATACTGGATGCATGGTGCTGCCAGACATAAGCGAATTAAGTGAGTTGATCATCTTTTTCAATCTGCCAGGAATTCAGGATTCTACCCTAAGCAGAACACTCAAATTTCCCAGGCTCTGGGAAGAGGCAGGTGCGAGGGCAGTTTCTGCAAATGTTTCTATCCTGTCCATTCTGGGCGTAGAGAAACCACACGAGAAGTGAAACCAAACCAGGATCCCAAACAAAAAGCACTCGTTACCTCCTAACTCCTAACCTGAGGGGTAGTCATGCAGCATACCTTCAGGACGCCAGCTGCACAGAAAAGAAAGAAACAAACAAAAAACTCAGCCAAAATTAAACTTGGTCAGGGTCTACCTCTTAGAATCAAGGTTTGAAAACAGACATTCTAACCTGTTTTTCTGGTAGATTTAGAAGGCTTAAGGAAGTTTTAAATATTGACATTCCTTTTATTACCCCCCTTTTTGAAACAGGCCTTGCTATGTTGTTCAGGCTGATTTCAAACTCATAGGCTCAGGTGATCCTCCTGCCTCAGCCTTCCAAAATCATGCACCACCATACCCAGCTCTACATTCTTTTGTGTGTGTGTGTGTGTGTGTGTGGCGCTGGGAGTTGAAACCAGAGGCTTTCTACCTTTGAGCTACACCCCCAGCCCGATTTTATTTCTTATTTGGAAACAGGGTCTTGCTAGCTATCTTTGAACCTGCAATCCTCCTGTCTCAGCCTCCCAAGTACTGGGATTACAGGTGTGAGCCACCATGGCTGGACCCTACATTCCTATTTTTAATGTTGATGACTACTGACATCAAAGATCTCTTTGCCTCTTTTCCAATTTAACAAGTATTTATTAAAGTATAAAGTACCATTCTAAGTAGTATGCAAGATATAAAGGTTAAAAAAGGGCTTGACCCTGACCTTAAACTGTTTATCACTTAAAGGAGAAATGCAAATTGCTGTTGAAAATTCCCCAAAACCTCTTAGCTGTAAGTAAAACACACCCCCTTGAACTTTCAGATAATACAGCAAAAACCCTCTTTCTTGCTGTTTTTTGATTCTACCCTGGTATGTCATTTTACCACCCCAAGCACCATAACCACTGGCTAACAAATGCTTGCCTGTCTGCGAGTTACATCTACTTATTTATTTCTTTTGGGTCCTGGGGACTGAACCCAGGGGCATTCTACCTATGTGCACACCCTTGCCCTTTCATTCATTTACTTTTGAGAAAGGTCTCGATCCTTCCACCCTCCTTTCTCAGCCTCCCAAGTGGTACTGGGATTACAACAGGCATATCTGGCTGTCTTTTTAAATTTGATAAATGTCTATGTTGATTTTTATAAAATACATTTTTTTTTTTACAGTTCCACTCTGCAACTGGAAAATTAATCTTTTTTAGTTGAATAAAGTTTCAGTTATTTTTCAGTTGATTAAGTAATTAATCTTTTCCTTAGGCCATTAATACTTTCGTATATTTTGTCTTTATCTGTACTGCTAATTCTTAAAAACTAAGATTTTTTAAGTCTGTTTGGATATGTTAGGCTCCGAAGATCTTGAAAGAAACTGAGTTGGCTGCTGGTTTGCTTATGTTAGCCGCAAGGCTGTGGTGCGTTTAGAGCATAGGCAATGACCGCTACACACAGGTGCATGACCGCACGGCTTTTACCTCATTCTCAGACAGAACCGGAAGATTGGTCCTGGATGGCTGTCTGGTCCTGGATGCTTTCAGTGGTCTCGCAATCTGTGGAAAGTCTTGTTTTGTAATAAACGTTTCAGTCGATACAGATGAGTAATGCTGCCTTATTGTTTTTGTAAACCACTTAGAATCCAGTAGCTTTGGTTTGTGGGTCAGTTTCCTGTGAATAAACAATTTCACGGTTGGAAAATACGCTTTTTCATCCTGGCAACGCACAGCAGTTAATGGAGAGAGTTCGCTTGTATTTGGTATTTTCTGGTTCATTTCCAGGTTCTGCGGCTTAGTCAAACCATGAGCTGCTGTAATAGGAGAGATCGAATCCACGTGCTGATGTGCTGTCAGGGTGTTGGTGCATGTTCTGTTTTCAAATTCCTTACGTGGTCTTAATACTACATGAGCAAATCTTCGGCAGTGAGGAGGTGCTTCAGATAATATACTGTGAGATCTGACCAGGGCTCTGAGAAGTCTGGCTGGCATGATCACATCCTAAGCTAAAAGAGAAAGAAATTGAAATTCACGTTGGTTTTGTTAATGTTTAAATAATTTATACCTATGTATGTGTGCGTATATATACATATGGTTTCCCTAGTAAATAGGCATATTTCTGTTAAAAATTTGTGAAACAGAAACATCTTGACCTAATTCTAATAAAAGAACAAGGTTACAAAAAAAATTCAGCCTGGGCACGGTGATGCACGCTTGTGATCCCAATAGTTGGGAGGCTGAGACAGAAGGATCGCAGGTTCACAGTCAGCCTCAGCTACTTAGTGAGGCCCTTCGAAACTTAGTGAGACCTTGTTTCAAAATAAAGAATAAAAAATAAGGCTGGGAATGTAGCTCAGAGGTAGAATGCCCCTGGGTTCAATCTCCAGTACTGAAAAATAAATTGATTAATTAATTCAGGGCTGGAGGTGTAGCTCAATGGTAGAGCACCTGCCTGGCATAGGTCAGGCCCTGGGTTTGGTTCCCAACACCCCCACTCCCTCCAAAATATATATATATGTTGATATACATAGGCATCACATATATTTAAATATGCATCCCTACTATTTTTCATTTAGTCAACATTTGGCCGTCTTTCTGGGTGATATCAAGATTATAAAGCTACTGACATGACAAGGTACTTAAAAGAGAAAGAAGTGGTGGGACCTCCTCATTTGCTTCATTAGCATATCAATTACTTACAAATCCCTTCACTCAACATTTACTCAGTCTTTACAATAGATTAGAGACTAGCTGAGGCCAGGGATGCATCCAGGGACAGGTGGGATGGGCGCCCCGAAGTTCTGAGCTCTGTGGGTGGGGACAGGCATTTTCAACTGCTCTTAATTCCGTGCAACAGACCCCACCAGCGTCCTAGAGTACAAGAGGCTGAGGGAAGATTTAAGCTGCTTCTTGAAGGGGACGGTGTTTTTTGAGTTGGGGCTGGGTGTGGGAGTGGGCATCAGGCATAACACATGCAAGCACAAATGCACAAAATCCAGATAAAAGAAAGACTATGTAACTCTCCCCTTATTTACAGTATAATACATACACACACATGCATATATGTGTATGTATGTATTTTAGTAGTTCTGGGTCTCCCACATGCTAGGCACTCTACCATTGAGCTATGTCCCCAGCCCCCAGAATGTGTTCTTTTTTTTTAAATTTCACTTTTTTTTTTTTTTTTTTTTTTTTGTGGTACTGGGGATTGAACCCTGGAGTGCTCTACCACTGAGCCACACCCCCAGCCCTTTTAAAATTTTTTTATTTTGAAACAGGGTCTCACTGAAGTACCATACACTGGCCTTGAAACTGTGATCTTACTGTCTCAGCCTCTTAAGCACTGGGATTCCAGGCAAGAGCCGTCACACATGACTTAAATACGTGTTCTTTTAAGAGTATGTCTATGGCCAGGCATGGTGGTACACACCTGTAATCCCAGTACTTGGGAGACTGACACAGAAGGATTGCAGGTTTGAGGACAATCTTAGCAACGTAGTAAGACCTTGTTTCCAAACAAATAATAATAATTTTTTAAAAAAAGAGCTGGGGTTATAAAATGCCCTTGGATTCAATCCCCAGTACAACCCCTCTACACAAAAGTTGTATTGCATGATCAATGACGATTCCTGTGCTGGAGATACAAGGTTAATCAGCGATCTCTGAATTCAGTCCAGCAGAAGAATGGAGTAATGTGATGTACAAATGCTCTGGGGACACGGCGAGAGCACTTCAGCACGGCGGATGTGGCAAGCTCACAGCATTGACGTTTCAGCTGGGTCTTGGAAGGGCAGAGGCCTCAACAAACCAAACAGCCTAGGTACACTGTACTATTTATTTGACAAGCAGGGTGCAACTTCCGGGGAGGAGTAAGCGCAGGAGATAAGAATGGAAAAGGAACCAATGGCCAGATCCGAAAGGATCCATTAAGCAGTCCTACAGTTTCTCTGGATTCCTAGGGAATCCAGAGCTTTGAAGTGTGAGGCTCACACAGTCAGGCTACGTTTTCAGAAACATACCTTTGGTAAGAATGTGAAGGAGGAACTGGGAGAAATCAAAGGCATTACTTTCTAGTACTTTCTACGAAGTGTTCTGCTTTACCTCACAATAATCTGATGAGGCATTGAACAAGAAAAGTGAGGTTTAGAGAGGCTCACTGGTTAGCAAGTTGCAGAGATATAATTAAAACCCAGGCTTTCACCATTCCAAAGACTGCACCTTCTGTGTGTGTGTGTGGTGTGTGTGTGTGTGTGTGTGTGTGTGTGTGTGTGTGTGTGGTGCTAGGGATTGAACCCCAGGGCCTTCTATTTCTGAGCTACATCCCCAGCCTTATTTTATTTTTTATTTGGAAACAGGGCCTCACTAGGTTGCTGAAAGTCTCAGTAATTGCTGAGGCTGACCTTGACCCTGCCACCCTCTGGCATTTACTTCCCAAGTACTGGGATCACAGGTGTGCGGCACCACACCTGGCTCAAGACTGCACTGGGAACACTATACCGGATTATCTCCTTAAGAAGGGTAAAGACAAGAATGGGTCTCAGTGATATTTATAAGGTAGAACCTGCTGCCTTCACAAATCTTCAAAAGCTGGCATTGTGTTTAGATCTACTCTAATTCCCTACTGTAGTTCCCTGTTTAGTACTATTCCCTGCCGGTGAACCAGTGGGTTTTGGAGAACCTATTCATTAAACATTGCAGAAATTCATAGAGACCTGGATTCCTTCACTGTCCTTGAGGAAATTCTTTACCTCCATGTCCTAAGGACTGCTTTCACATGGAGGCTGCCTACATAAAAATGTAAAAGCCTCTGGGCCTAGTAGTGCTCCTCTACTTCTTAGGAGGCTGAGACAGGAGGATTGTAGAATTGAGGACAGCTTCAGCATTGTAGCAAGACTCTCAGCAAACTAGCAAGATCCTGTTTCAAAATGAAAACTAAAAATGGCTGAGAGCCAGGCGTGGTGGCGCACACTTGTAATTCCGGTACTTGGGAGGCCAAGACTAGAGGATCCAGGTTCACAGCCAGCCTCAGCTACTCAGTGAGGCCCTCCACAACTTAGTGAGACCTGTTTCAAAATAAAGAATAAAAAATAGGGCTGGGGGTATAGCTTGGAGGTAGAATGCCTCTGGGTTCAATCTCCAGTACCACACACACACACACACACACACACACACACAAAATAATAATAATAATTAATTTCACTTACTATGATCAATGCAGCTTCTAGAAAACTTAAGATTTGTGGCATGTGTCCTGTGTTTGCTGGGCAGTGTTTTGTAGACCTCGTGCTGTCCCTAAGTGCAAGCTTGGGTCCCCAATTTCACAATCTCACTCTCCAAACACTACCTCCTACCTTTCTAGCCCATTCCTTCTATTACCCAATGCCAACAACTCTTCCAACCCAACAGCGCCTACAACTCAGCGTTCCAACCACCTTCCCTGTCTCTCCAGGCTTACATCCCCCACAGCGGCTGGTGCTCTAAGGTACCACTGGAATCTCTCTCCCATGGCCTTGGAGTCCCTTCCACACCTCCTTCCTCCGCACATGTGTGACGTAACTGCAACCTTAGTTAAATTAATTCACAAAATGTGTGCTTGCACTGAGGCAGGGGAATGTGGCTGGCACCCACCAAGGCGTCCTATCTCACTCGGACACCAGGGCCACTCACTTCAGCTGGGCCTTCCATGCTGTGCAGCAAACTTAAATCTCCCTATATATTCTACTCTCCCCTCTCTCCTCAAACCTCCAAACCTCTTCCCCCTTTCTCGTTCTCAGTAATGATTCTGCTTCCTCTTTCACTGACAAAATAGAAACAATCAGAAGAGAATGCCTGCAAGATAAACCCTCAGTTATTGTTAACTGGCCTACCTATTGCTTCTGTGTCCGTATTCTTTGCTGTCTTTGCTTCTGCTACCACAGAGCCAAGTCCTCCACCTATATTCTGATCTCATCTCTTCCTGCCTCTCTCCCTTCTCTTCCATGCCATTTTTTCCCCTTCAGTACTAGAGTATTCCTATTAGCATACATCTATGCTATAATTTCTCCCACCTTAAAACAACTCCCTCGATCTCCTTTCTCCTTCCACATACAATACCTCTGCTCTGAGCTCGTTTCCAATAAAAGTCCTCTAAAAGGAGTTTCATTCAGTCTCCGATTCCTCCTCTCTGATTTCTTTCACTCCACTGGAGCTTTCAGCCTCACCACATCACCAAAATCACTTGTCAATGTCATCAGTGACCTTCACATTTCTAAGTCCTTTGCTCATTTCTCATTCTTCATTTTACCTGACTTATCAAGCAATACCAGACACAGTCGATCACTCTGTGGCCCTTGAAGCACCTTCTTTACTTGGTGTCTAGAGTACCACACTGGCCATCTCTTTCCGTCACTGACTGCACCATCTGTGACTTTTCCTAGGTCCTCATCCTTTCAGGAATAGACTGCACCAAGGCTTAGTCTCTGGGCCACTTTTCTCCCCAGCCAGGCTCTTGAAAATGCGGTTTTACATATCACTTAAGCATTGATGAGTAGTAAGTATTTATCTCTAAACCATGATGAGATGCATCAAAAAATGTAACGGGCTTAAAACCAAGCTTCTGAAATCTTCCCACGCATCTTCCCAGTCTTCCCCATTCACAAATAGCAATTATATTCTTATGTTTCCTAAAGCCAAGAACCTAGTTCTGCCTTGATTCTTCTCTTCATTCTCCATACCCAATCGCTCAGTAAATCCTACTGGCTTCATCTGGACCAGTTCTCACCATCCACACTGCTACCACCTGATCCAAGTTGCTATCGTTCCCACAGATTACTGTAACTCCCCACCCCTGTACTGGGGATCAAATTCAGCCCCCCCCCCCCAACACCTAGGCAAGCTATCTACCACTGAACTACATCCTCAACCTGTAACTTCTTCTTCTTTTTTTTTTTTTTGCAGTACTGGGGATTAAACTCAAGGGCATTCTACCTGTGAGCTAGCCCCAGCCCTATTTTTTATTCTTTAGTTTGAAACAGGGTCTCACTAAGTTGCG
This sequence comes from Graphiurus murinus, assembly GCA_004027655.1. Taxonomy (NCBI): domain Eukaryota; kingdom Metazoa; phylum Chordata; class Mammalia; order Rodentia; family Gliridae; genus Graphiurus; species Graphiurus murinus. Next base: position 9,957 of record PVLC010037890.1, read on the forward strand.
GAGTGCCTCACTAGGTAGCTGAGGCTGGCTATGAAACCCCATCCTCCAGTCTCAGCCTCCCAAATGCTGGGATTACAAGCGTGCGCCACCACGCCTGGCTCTGTAAGAGCTTCTTAACTGGGCGTTCTGATTCTGTTCTTGGCCTCCTACAGGTTCTTCTCAACATACCAAGGAAAGCAATCTTTTGAGGATTTTAAGTAGGATCACACCTGTTCTCAGTGCAGCCTTTGATGATGATTTCACATTTCATTTACAATAAAACCAAAGTCTAAAATGGTCTTCAAAGACCTATATTCTCAAGACCTTTACTCTCTTCCTCCAGCTTTCTCCCTTGGTCTCTGGATCTTTGCATCTCCTGTTTCTTCTCCCAGAGTCCTGTAAGGCTCCCTCCCTCACCTCCTTCAGATCTTTCCTCAGATGTCTCCCACCTAGCGAAGCCTTCCCGGGCCACTTCATTTAACACACACAAGCAGCACCCATTCTCTATCTTCCTCCACTTCCGATTTCTCCATTACATTTAACATCACCTGCATGCCATGCACTTTTAGTTTACTAACTCATACAAATATGAACTGAGTTCTCTGTCAGGCACTGTGTTAGTTGCTAAGAACACATCTGAAAATAAAGTTAGACAAAAGTTCCTTCTGAACCTTACATCAGGGGTGGCACACAACAAATGTGGCAAGTCTGTAAAATACACATTAGCCAGTGACAATGCTATGGGAGAAAAAATAGATTTTTGTCTGTCTTCTAGATGTAAGCTTCACGAAAACAGATTTTTGTTGTTGTGTGTTGTTCATGCTGTATTTCCTGTGACAACAATGTCTGGTGCATAGGCACCGACTTTTCTTTTTTTTGTGTGTGTGCCGGGGATTGAACCCAGGGGCATTCTACTTCTGAGCCACTCCCCAAGTTCTTTTTATTTTTCATTCTGAAACAGGGTCTCTACATAGTTGGGCTGGCCTCGACCCTGCGATCCTCCTCTCTCAGCCTCTCAAGTACTGAGATTACAGGTGGGCACCACCACGCCCAGCAGCGGCTGATTTTTAAAAATGAGATACAAGTCATCTACTCCGTTCCTGGGCACATCTCTACTTGTTAAGAATAATAACCGCAATTAAGAAGCCGGTTACCGCCAGGCTACGATTCAATGGATGTAAGTGGCACTCATCTTGGGGAGCATACCTTCCAATTCCTTAAAAGTCCAAGTTATCTATTCATCTCTGCAGCTACCAGTATGCTCTGGCTCAAAAATGAGGGCGATAAGTGTTTGCTGACGCAGTGTGCTTTTTCCTCTCAGCTAAGTGGACCAAAGATCACTGCAAAGGCAGGGGTCATAGCGGTGCTGACGAAACAGGGGACCTGGGCGGTTTGGGACTGCCAGGAGCCCAGGCGGAGATCCCACGGTGCTAGGACCACACAGTGCTAGGGCAACGCAGTGCACTAACCTCTCCGCGGGAAAAGAAGGAAGACCCAAGGGTGCGAGCTCTCTGGCAGAACTGCAGGGTAAGGGACAGCCGCGTGCACCTCTGCCCGCTCCCACGGCCAGCCAACCTTGCTCTGGGAAAGGCGCTTCCTCCAGCGCTGGACACTACGCAGGCGCAGTGCACCTCCAGCCCGCGGCGCCGAGCACGTGACCGCGCGCCCACGTGACCCGCCCTCCGCGACCTCTTCCGCTCCCCAGGTCCTGGGGCCTCCCGGTCCCCGCCTGCTTCCGCCTTCCGCCAGTCGCGTCGCCCTCCGCGGTCGCCGCCTTCGTCCCCGGGAGACCTCGGCGTTCTCGAGCCAGCCGCTGTTTGTCGTTGCGCGGGCGCCTAATAAAGTTTTTCATTCAAAAGCAGGTTTTTTTTTTGTTACGTCACTCCCTTTCCCAGCTCCTCCTCTGCGGCGGCGCCGCCGGGGTTCCTGCGACCGGTGAAAGCCGAACGTTGGGGTCGGGAGCGCGCGGGACGCGATGGCGGAGCCTCCGGCCTCTCTCTCGGGACAGGAAGTGGGGTTCGTCTCGCTTTTCTCCTGCCCACGTTTGCGGGAAGCCAGGCCTAGCCGGGACCCTGTGGGTAACGAGCGGAGGGCGCCCGCCGCCCCCGGGCTGCGAGTTCAAGGCCGGCCGCGGGACGCGAGGACTCACTTGGAGGCAGCAGCGAGGCCCGGGGAGGGAGGCTGGCCAGCGTCCAGGCGTGGACCCGCCGTGCAGTCTCTTCTTGTAGTCACTTCTTATTGATTGACTTAAATGAATACCTGCGGGGGAGGGCGGTAAGATTCTCGGTAAAAGTTGAGAATCGCCAGGTACCGGTCAAATTAATTTATAAGCTCACAAGTAAAACGTGCAAGTACTCCAGTGGATGCCTGAAGCCTGAACCCTACATATACGATTTTATCTTTTCCTATACATCCCTATGATGAAGTTTAATTTGTAAGTTAGGCACAGGAAGATACTAACAAAAAACCTAATAACAAAATAGAGCACTCATAATAAGCATACTGTAATAAAAGCTAATCTAAAACGTAGGGATTATTTATTTTTGGAAATTTCCACTTGTACTTTTAGGCTGGTTGACTGCACTTGGGAAACTGGGGGTAAAGGGCGAGGGTTGGGGCGGGGGAGGTGGAGGAAAGGTTACAGTGGTTTTGGCTTTTTATGCAAAGCTGTGCCGGACGGTAAAAATAATGTGACAGCCATTTGCATACATTGGATGGCCAAGTTCATATTAAATAGGCCTTTCAAAATATTGTAGGAGCTGGGCCCACTGGCCCACGCCTGTAATCTCAGTAATTAGGAAGCTGAGATAGGAGCATCACGGGTTCGAGGCCAGCTTCAGCAACTTAGACCCTCAGCAACTTTGATAACCCTATTTCAAAAATAATGAATAAATAAATAAATAGGCTGGGGATATAGCTAAGAGATAGAATGCCCCAGGGTTCAATCCCAGTACAAATAAATATTATTGTAGGAAACAGAAGGAAGTGACCCTACCTAGGAGGAAATGATTTAAAACGTGAGGGGGTCAATACCCCCCAATTTAAGCTGGCACTTACCCTAAAGGTACAGGTATCTGTATGAAGAAAAGTAGTACTTAGAAAAGTAGTGATACTTTCCAATTAAAGTAAAATCTCAAAGAAGGATTGTGATTTTTTTGTATCTGCTGCCTTAGAAATTTTGCATCAATGGATTTAAGTTAATGTACCTTTCTTCCTTTCAAAGTGTTAGTGATTATTAAAAATCAATTCTAGGTGAGCTTGGTGGCCATGCTTGTAATCCCAGTACTTGGGAGGCTGAGACAGGAGGATAGCAGGTTTGAACTCCTCAACTTAGTGAGACCTTGTTTCAAAAATAATAATAAGGCTGGGGGTGTAGCTCAGAGGCAGAATGCCTCTGGGTTCAACCTCAGTACAGAAAAAAAAAATTCTTATCAGAGTAGTTGTTATGCATACTAAAACTTAATCAGGGTTTTAGGGTACTCTTAAGCATCACAGAATCCAAACGTGTTTTTGCAAGTTTTGTTCTTGAACTTTTATAGTTATCTTTAAAGGAAACCTTTGAAAAAATACCTGAGATGTAGCCCAGTAATTTAAATTTTAATATGGTATCTTTTAAAGTAAGAATTGATGATTTGGGCAGAAGGAATCTTTTCAAAACTATCTTGTGAATTTTTTTGGTTTTGTGTCTGGCAATATAAATATAAATGCTAGCCGGGCATGGTGGCGCACGCTTGTAATCCCAGCATTTGGGAGGCTGAGACTGGAGGATCCGGGTTCACGGCCAGCCTCAGCTACCTAGTGAGGCACTCCACAACTTAGTGAGACCCTGTTTCAAAATAAAGAATAAAAAATAGGGCTGGGGGTATAGCTCGGAGGTAGAATGCCCCTGGGTTCAATCCCCAGTACCGCAAAAAATAAATAAATAAATAAATAAATATAAATGCTGATTGGCTAAGCTCTGAACTCTGAAAAGCTGCACAGAACTTCACCACCTAATAAATCCTGTTTTTCTTAACTGAATATCTCCTAAACAAGATCTAAGTAGATGGAATGATAATCTGTAAATATTGGTTCTCATATGTCTAAAATCAAGACTATCTTTAATTTTTAATGCAATTCAAGTTTTTCTTCATCTCTAGCTTTCTTCCTTCTTAGACACGGAAAATCTCTAACTTCTTAGCTGGGAGAGTTTAATTTGCTTAGGGTGTAATAAAATGAAAGGAGTTCTTTGTGCAGGTAGGGGAGGCCATGAAGAAACCCTTTGAAAAGAATTAAGAGGACAGCCAGGCATGGTGGCGCACGCTTGTAATCCCAGCATTCGGGAGGCTGAGACCGGAGGATCCGGGTTCGTGGCCAGCCTCAGCTACCTAGTGAGGCACTCCGCAACTTTGTGAGACCCGGTTTCAAAATAAAGAATAAAAAAATAGGGCTGGGGGTATAGCTTGGAGGTAGAATGCCCCTGAGTTCAATCCCCAGTACCACAAAAAAAAAAAAAAAAAAAAAAAAAAAGAATTAAGACGACAAAATATAGTCCGAGAGAGAAGAGAGCAATGGATTCATAACTATTCTTAATTCTTCATGTTCTTCAAGCACATTAGCATCCTCAGGGCAGTTTTACATCTGTTGCTTCATTTATCTTTCTAAGCAGATGAAGTCTTTAGTAGGTCTGGGACTGGAGCCTGTTGGATTATAAGGATAATCCTTTTTCTATCCTGTCACATTGTTAAACTATTTTCTGACTCAGGAAAAAAAAAAAAAAGAAATAGAATGGGAAGGTGAGAATGATTTAGAGGCACCATGTCCACTTATCTTCCATGACACATTGGAGAAGTGTTTTTTTTTTCTCTCTCTCTCTGTGGTACTGGAGATTGAACCCAGAGGCATTCTACCTCTGAGCTACACCCCCAGCCCTATTTTTTTTTTTTTTTTTTTTTTTTTT
>PVLC010037891.1:0-15066 GCA_004027655.1 Graphiurus murinus
GACCGCATCCACCTGCGCACCACCTACTACAACTACGCCAAGCACCTGGAGGCCAGCGCCGACTGCAGCCTGGCCCTCAGCTAGTGAGTGTCGGGAGGGCCCGGGGCACGGGGTCTCTGGTGGTAGGGGAGCCATGACGATGTGGGCCGCCCTCCTCACATCCCGGCTTCAAGCTCTAAGGAAGACACAGCATCCAACTCACCTCCATCTGTCAACTGCTGAGGCACAGATTGGGCGGGGACCTCCACTAGGACACACGTGCCACCTCTGGGACCTGGCCACAGAAAGCCCCTCCCCCTCCCCAGAGCACGAGCTGTGCCTAGCTCCTCTCCCACAATCTGGAGTTCACGTAAGAAGGCCCACGGCGTGCCGCCTCCTGGGCCCCGTTGTCCCTGATCACAGCACGTAGGCCCTAAAGCTGCAGGTCAGGCACCTCGCTTTCCACAGGCCACTGTTCTGGCTCGTTTCTGTGACATGGCCTCTGGTCACAGGGCCAAGACAGGAGGGAATAAGGTCCCCCTGTCGCCTCCCCCATAGCTATGAGAAGTCAGACACGCACCGCTTTGAGGTGCCCAGGATGCTATTCGAGGACCTGCAGTCTTTGGAGCTCTACATCAATAAGATGAAGGACAGGTAGGTGTCCCCCACAGGGGGCTTCTTGGGGGACCCTGGCTTCGTGCTTTCATGTGAGAGGGAGGAGGGAGACCCCTTCAGGCCCTAGACCTCCCCCTTTCGGTCTCCTGCCTGTCCCTTGCTGGCTAAGCGCGGTGTGGGGGAGTCACTTCCTGTGGCCTGGGGCCGCTCCGCAGGACGCTGTGGAGGTGGTGGGCCCAGTACTTGGAGAGCCAGGCAGAGATGGATGCCGCCCTGCACTACTACGAGCTGGCACAGGACTACTTCTCCCTGGTGCGCGTCCACTGCTTCCAGGGCAACGTTCAGAAGGTGGGTGCACCCCGGGGGGGCTGGCCTGCATGGGGAAGGGAGTCGCTGGGTGCACACAAGGCCTCCCGGTTCTTTGGGTCTTCCTAGGCTGCTGAAATAGCCAATGAGACTGGCAACTGGGCGGCCTCCTATCACCTCGCCCGGCAGTACGAGAGCCAGGAGGAGGTGAGGCAGGCGGTGCACTTCTACACGCGGGCGCAGGCCTTCAACAACGCCATCCGCCTGTGCAAGGTAACCGGGAGGGCCCCGGCCGGCTGCCCTGGGCAGGGCAGATGGTGCCTCACTGCTGTACTGAGACTGTTTCAAACACAGCCGTGGAGAGAATCGGATCCTGAGCACTCGTGCCCCGCCCCTGCTTTCCACCACTCACTCCTCCATCCACCTGCCCCCGTTCCATCTTAGTTCCTCCACATGAAGTTCGCAAAGCACTGACTTGTCAGCAGGCGTTCCTGACATCCAGGCTCCTGAGCCAGTCGTAGGCTGGCTCATTGCCTGTGGCCATGCAAACAGGTAGACTCAGCCAGACGTGGTGGCGCACGCTTGTAATCCCAGTACTTGGGAGGCTGAGATAGGAGGATCACAGGTTCAAGTAATGAGACCTCCACAAGTAATGAGACTCTCATCAACCTAGTGAGACCCTGTTTCCAAATAAGAAATAAAATTGGGCTGGGGATACAGCTTGAAGGTAGAATGCCTCTCGTTTCAATCCCCAGTACCAAAAAAAAAAACAGGTAGATTCCTCATGGAAAGCTGTTGGATGTTCAGAGTCATGTCTAGAAGAAGCCCTGTGTCGGGTGTTTCTTACAGTGCTCTAGAAACTAGAACAGAAAGCATCAGGAAAAACCAGGATGGAGGAACAGGGAATGTAGCTGAGTGGTAGACCGCTTGTCTACTACATGTGAGGCACTGGGCCCCAACTACCACAGCACCACAGAAGAAAAAAGCCCAAAGTCACAAATGGCCTAGCAACACACCAAACCAAAGGGAAGTGGACTCCCCCAAGCCACGTTCACAAGATCTCGGCAGGCTTGGGGGTGCCAGCTGGGAACTGGCCGCATCACCCTGCTGCCCTCCCTGCAGGAGAACGGCTTAGATGACCAGCTCATGAACTTGGCCCTGTTGAGCTCCCCGGAGGACATGATCGAGGCGGCCCGATACTACGAAGAGAAGGGCGAGCAGATGGACAGGGCGGTCATGCTGTACCACAAGGTGAGGGGTTAGCCCCCGTTGGGGACCCGCAGGTAGCTCCTGCTGTGACCCTGGGCCCTGAAGGGGAAGGCAACAGGCCTCTGCAGAGACCAGGAACACTTGCTTTAGCAAGGCTGCAGGAGACCCAGCTGGCTGAGTTGGGGCCCTGGGCTGTCCGCCACTGTCCGCAGGCCGGCCACTTCTCCAAGGCCCTGGAGCTGGCCTTCGCCACCCAGCAGTTTGCAGCCCTGCAGCTCATAGCGGAGGACCTGGATGAGAAGTCAGACCCTGCCCTCCTGGCCCGCTGCTCGGACTTCTGCATCGAGCACAGGCAGTTCGAGAAGGCCGTGGAGCTCTTGCTGGCCGCCAAGAAGGTGCAGGACTGGCGGGTGTGGGGCCCCGCACACTCAGGCACCCAAGCTTCAGGGTTGGGAAATGCCCCCCTCTCTCCCTCTGTCTCTCTCTGAGCCTGCCTCTGTCTCTCTCTGTCTCTCTGTCTCTCTCTCTCTAATTTCTTAAAGAAGTGGGGCCTTGTGGCACACATCTGTAATCCCAGTCCTTGAGAGGCTGAGAGGATTACAGATTTGAGGCCAGCCTCAGCAACTTATAGTGAAGCCCTCTGCAACTTAGTGAGACCCTCCCTGTTTCAAAATAAAAAATGAAATAGGGCTGGGGATGTAGCTCAGAGGTAGAATGCCCTCTATTCAATCCCCACTAATACAAAATATATTTTTTTAAAAATCTGGAAAAGGCTAGTAAGAAATAGTTAAAGCTCCCAGATGTAAAATGTATCATGTGGCCAGGCATGGTGGCACATGCTTATAATCCAAGTACTTGGGAGGCTGAGACAAGAGGATCGCAGGGTCAAAGCTGGCTTGGCAATTTAGTGACACCTTCCACAACTTAGTGAGACCATGTTTCCAAATAAGAAATAAAATCAGGCTGGGGGTATAGTAGCTCAGAGGTAGAATGCCCCTGGGTTCAATCTTCAGTGTCACACACACACACACAAACACACACACACACACACACACACACACACACACACACAAAAAAAAACTATATGAGACCCGAAATAATTAGGACCTAGTACATGAACAGGCATCTAAATCAGGGGGATATTAGAGAATGCAGAAATTAGGCATAGTGGCATACACCTGTAATCCCAGTACTTGAGAGACTGAGACAGGAGGATCGCAGCTTCCAGGACAGCCTCAGCAAGTAGTGAGACTCTCATCAACCTAGTGGGACCCTGTTTCAAAATAAAAAATAAAATAGGGCTGAGGGTATAGCTCAGAGGTAGAATGCCCCTGGGTTAAATCCCCAATACCACACACACACACACACACACACACACACACACACACACACACTAGAATGCAGCGGGGCATAGTGGCACACTTGTAATCCCAGGATTTAGGAGGCTGAGATAGGAGAATCTGGGTTCGCAGCCAGCCTCAGCTACCTAGTGAGGCACTCCACAACTTAGTGACACCTTGTTTCAAAATAAAGAAAAAATAGGGCTGAGGGGATAGCTCGGAGGTAGAATGCCCCTGGGTTCAATCCCTAGTATCGCAAAAAAAAAAAATAGAATAAAAATAGGACTGGGGGTGTGGCTCGGAGGTGGAATGCCCCTGGGTTCAATCCCCAGTACCAGACACACACACACACACACACAAAGCTCCTGGGTTCGATCCCCGATGAAACACAACACACACACACACACACACACACACACACACACACACACCATTAAAATAATTATGGAAAAAAAAATAATTACTAGTTTCAGTGTTCTCCCATAGAAACTGCATTATTCTTTTGAGCTCTAGAATGCTAATAGCATGAGTAAGTCATGTGGACGAGTCTGTGTCCTCTTGTTGGTGTGGAGTGTCCTTGTCCCTCCCACCTTGCCCCCGGCTGTGGACGGTGGCCCCTGTGGAGCTGCGGGACCTAGCTTCCTCTAGGGACTGGCAGATGTGGGGCACTTGGGCTCTTGGCCCCTGCCACCAGCTCGAGGTGACAGCCTCTCTCCCTGGCCTCGCAGTACCACGAGGCTCTGCAGCTGTGCCTGGAACAGAACATGATCATCACTGAGGAGATGGCTGAGAAGATGACAGTGTCCAAGGACTCCAAGGACCTGTCTGAGGAGTCGCGGCGTGAGCTGCTCGAGCAGATCGCCAACTGCTGCATGCGCCAGGGCAACTACCACCTGGCCACCAAGAAGTACACGCAGGCTGGGAACAAGCTGAAGGTGAGGCAGCGCCTCTCACGGCGCCCTCACTGCTGCCTGCGCGCTTCCCTGGTGGGGGTGGGCAGGGAGCCTGTGGGGAGCAGGATACAGAGGGCCTCCATCTTGCCCGCGCTTCTGGTGAAGCTCCTCCCCTGGTCGCTGGAGCACGTTGAAGCACCATTCCCAGAGCCTTTCCCGGCCCAGCCCCTGCTCCTCTGAGCCCTGGCTCTTCCTCCACCTAGGCCATGAGAGCCCTGCTCAAGTCTGGAGACACGGAGAAGATCGTGTTTTTCGCGGGTGTCTCCAGGCAGAAGGAAATCTACATCATGGCCGCCAACTACCTGCAGTCCCTGGACTGGCGGAAGGAGCCGGAGATCATGAAGAACATCATCAGCTTCTACACCAAGGGGCGGGCCCTGGACCTCTTGGCCGGCTTCTACGATGCCTGCGCCCAGGTGCAGACCCTTCTGGGGATCCCCGCAGGCCCAGGGAGGGTGGTGGGGCCCCCTGGTCCTGATGGGGTCTGTTCGCACAGGTGGAGATTGACGAGTACCAGAACTATGACAAGGCCCACGGGGCGCTGACCGAGGCCTACAAGTGCCTGTCCAAGGCCAAGGCCAGGAGCCCCCTAGACCAGGAGACCAAGCTGGCCCAGCTGCAGAGCAAGATGGCACTGGTGAAGAGGTTCACCCAGGCCCGCAGGTGTGTCCCCACAGGAGCCTGGGTGGGAAACAAAGGCAGACAAGGCTGGCCCTGATCCCTCGTGTGCCCGCGACTCTCCACCCTTCACCAGGAGACTAGCCCAGACCAAGCTTTTGTTCTCAGCAGACACTCTGGGGACTCCCTCCACCCAGGCACTGACCAGGAAGCCTGTTTCAGAAGCACCCAGAGACCTTGGAGTTGGGGAGGGTCAGGAGGAGGTGTGCTGGGGTCCTTCCACCTGGCCAGGGAGCACAGGGGCTGGATAGGGTCATCGGGGGGAGGTACTGTTGTGTGGCACAGAGCAGCAGGGACCCTGGGGACCCCTCCAGCTACCGTCTGGCTCTTGACACATGGGAGGAGGCCCAGGCAGGCAGCGCAATGTCTCCATTTTCAGTAGTGGCCAAGAATTGAAATTTTTATGTGATCCTCTGGTTTTTTGTTTTTTTGTTTTTTTTCCTTTGTGGTACTGGGCATCGAACCCAGGGGCATTCTACCTCCAAGCTACACGCCTAGCCCTATTTTATTCTTTATTTTGAAACGGGGTCTCTAAGTTGCTGAGAGCCTCAATAAGTTGGCTGAGGCTGTCTTCAACCCTGTGATCCTGATGTCTCAGCCTCCCAAGTACTGAGATTACAGGCATGCATCACCAAGCCCAGCTTGATCCTGTTTTTGTGTGTGGGTAGGCAATTGGGCTTTTTTTTTTTTTTTTTTTTTTTTTTTTTGCGATACTGGGGATTGAACCCAGGGACATTCTACCTCTGAGCTATACCCCCAGACCTATTTTTTTTGTTATTCTTTATTTTGAAACCAGGTCTCACTAAGTTGCGGAGTGCCTCACTAGGTAGCTGAGGCTGGCCTCGAACCCGGATCCTCCGGTCTCAGCCTCCCGAATGCTGGAATTACAAGCGTGCACCACCACGCCCGACTCCAGAAACATTTTAAAGAGTGTCGCACAAAGTGGGCTCCTCAGAGGGCGCAGCTCCCTTGGCCACACGGGTCTGGAATCTACATCTAACGGGTCCCCAGCCCGGGCTACAGGAGGCAGGAGTGAAGGAGAACAGACAGGAAGTGGTTGTCAGCCATGGGACAGGGCTTCTGGACAGGGGACAGGGTGGCTCAGGAGGAAGACACCCAGCCGGTGGGCTCTAGACCCTTTGTGGTTCTGGACCAGGTCCCATTCTGCCAGGCCGACAGCTAGACACACCTCCCTGGTCTCACCCAGTCACCGCCACACCCTGCTCTGCTACAGACGCCTGCAGTCCTCGGCTGTGCCCCTGTGCCTGCTTGGAAGACCCTTCCTAACTGCCTCGGGCAAGGTGGCACATCCCTCTCCACACCCCTTCCCCATCCGACCCCCCAGTCCCCTCCAGCCACCCTTAGCCTAGAGGTTTCTATCCCTCTAGGCTTCTGGGATAAGAAGGGGGTTAGAAATCCCTGATCCTGGTGGCCAAACCCAGGCACTGTAAGTGAACAGTGAGTGTTGACTAAATGGGTGAACTTTTGGATGAGCAAATGAAGGCACTAGTGAATTACCTTGGCAAGCACCTCAGCCAGCTATTCCCCAGAGCCACCCCTGCAGCACGGGAGCCTGTGCCGGCCTGACGTGCAGCCTGGGCTCCGGGCGTCAGCGCTCCAGCCTCCTCTTTCTCCCGGCAGGTCCTACACGGAGGACCCCAAGGAGTCCATCAGGCAGTGTGAGCTGCTCCTGGAGGAGCCGGACCTGGACAGCACGGTCCGCATCGGGGACGTCTGCAGCTTCCTGGTGGAGCACTATGTGCAGAGGGAGGAGTTCCAGATGGTGAGGCAGCACTGCTCGGGAGGACGGTAAAGCAGGCTCCCAGTGCAGGTGCTCCAGGACTCACATGAGTTGGAAGACTGGCAGCTTTTATTTGATCTGACAGGCTCTTTGTTTTTTGTGTGCATGGTACTGAGGATTGAACCCAGGGATGCTCTACCTCTTAGCTAAACTCCCAGTCCCATTTATTTTTTATTTTGAGACAGGGTCTTGTTAAGTTACCCACGCCGGCCTCAAACTTGAGATCCTCTTTCTCAGTTTCCTGAGTCACTGGCATTACGGTATGTGCCACGATGCCCGGCCTCAGACTTCAGTTTACCTCTCTAACAGGCGGATTTGGCATCTTCCTGACTGAGGAAGTGCACCTACTGGGCCTTTCCCCACATCCCAACCGGCTCTTTAATCCTCTTCCTCCTCCCCAGCGTTGGCCCTTCCCCGAACACTGCTGCAAGCAGACCTCAGCCCTCCCCAGCGCTGCCGTCCTGCTCACCCGGCCCCAGCTGGCTTTTGTACTGTCCGTTGTACTCAGCACACGCAGGCAGTCTGTGAATATGTAAGGAAATGTCTCTTTATCCCTCGCTCCCGTGAGTCTCCCAGGGGGCTCCCCCACCACCCCTGGCAAAAGCCTCTGAATATGGGTTGATTGCCTGATGTCAGTGAGCCATCCAAAAGCAGATTTTATCTTGAGTGGTCTTTACAGATGTATTCATTTCCTTTGTGTGTGGGTGTGTGGTACTGGGGATTGAACTCAGGGGCATTCTACCTCCAACCTCTACCCCCAGTCCTATTTTTTATTCTTTATTTGGAAACAGGGTCTCACTATGTTGCATAGAGCCTCACTAAGTAGCTGAGGCTGTCCAGGAACCCCGATCCTCCCATCTCAGCCTCTCAAGTACTGGGATTACAAGCATGTGCCACCACACCCAGCTTGTTTTGGGTTTTTGTTGTTGTGGAGATTTCGTCCAGAAGCATTCTACCTCTGAGCTACACTCCCAGCCCTATTTTTTATTTGGAAAACAGGATCTTGCTAAATTGCTAAGAGCCTCATTAAGTTGCTGAGGCTGGCTTCAAACCTGTGATCCTAGCCAAGCGTGGTGGCGCACGCTTATAATCCCAGCATTCGGGAGGCTGAGACCAGAGGATCTGGGTTTGAGGCCAGCCTCAGCTACCTAGTGAGGCACTCTGCAACTTAGTGAGACCCTGTTTCAAAATAAAAAATAGGGCTGAGGGTGTAGCTCGGAGGTAGAATGCCCGAGTTCAACCCCCAGTACTGCAAAAAACAAAAACCTGTGATCCTCCTGTCTCAGCCTCCCAAGCACTGGAATTCCATACCTGGCTATTCGTTTAAGAGTTTTAGCATTTTTTATGTGTGTGTGTGTTGGGGGGGGGGGCTGGGAATTGAACCCAGAGGCATTCTACCTTTGAGCTACAACCCAGCCCGATTTTATTTTTTTTAATTAATTAATTATTATTATTATTATTATTATTATTATTATTATTATTATTATTATTTACAGTATTGGGAATTGAACCCAGGGGCATTCTACCTCCAAGCTACACCCCCAGTCCTATTTTGTAATTTTTATTTTGAAACAGGCTGAGACAGGAGGATCCGGATTCAGGCCAGCCTCAGCTACTTAGTGAGGCCCTCTGCAACTTAGTGAGTCCCTGTTTCAAAATAAAGAATTAAATAGGACTGGGGGTGTAGCTCAGAGGTAGAATGCCCCTGCGTTCCATTCCTAGTACTGCAAAAAATAAAAAAATAAATAAAATTAGGTTGGGGAGTATACCTCAAGGGGGGTGAGAGAATGCTCCTGGGTTCAATCCCAAGTATCAAAACAAAGGCCCTCTGTAACTTAGGCCCTGTTTCAAAATAAAGAATAAAAATAGGGCTGGGGTGTAGCTCAGAGGTAGAATGCCACTGGGTTCCGTCCCCAGTACCTCAAAAAAAGAAAAAAAAAAAAATCAAGGGAATGGTGGTGCACACATGTAATCTCAGTACTTGGGAGGCTAAAATAAGAGGATCACAGGTTTGAAGCCAGCCTCAGCAACTCAGTGAGATCCATAGCAACCTAGTGAGACTGTTTCAAAATAAAAAGGGCCAGGGATTTGTAGCTCAGATATAGAATGCCCATGGGTTCAACCCCAAACACCCATCCCCCAGTGGTTTTGAGTAGGGCTGGAGATATGACTCAGTTGTAGAGCACCTGGCCTAGCAGGTGCTCTAGCAAGACCCTAGGTTCAGTCTCCAGCACCGCCAAAAAAAAAAAGCTTCTAGACTTGTTGGTCACAGCTGGGCGTGGTGGCGCACGCTTGTAATCCTAGTACTTGGGAGGCTAAGACAGGAGGATCCAGGTTCGTGGCCAGCCTCAGGTACTTAGTGAGGCCCTCCACAACTTAGTGAGACCCTGTTTCAAAATAAAGAATAAAAAATAGGACTGGGGGTGTAGGTTGGAGGTAGAATGGCCCTGGGTTCAAACCCCCCCCCCCAAAAAGAAATGTTGGTCCCATTGTGAATTCAGGTGGACCGTGGACGTGAGCCCTAACAGCCTCCTGAGGCCTCATTCCTCGCTTTACGGTTTGTATGTGACTTCCCTGAGGGCGGACAGGTGTCAGGCATGGTGTGTCCTGCCTCAGCCCCCCACTTTCTGCACTGCTCGGAGTGCTGCCCATACTCCACTGACGAGACCGGAAGAAATCCCACAGGAGAACCTGACAGTTCAGAGTTTACTGGCCGAGGATCAGGGACCGTTCATGTAGGAGACTCAAATTATAGGCCCAGTGAACGGGGGTAAAGTTGATGCTTGGTCAGAATAAACAAGACACACCAATAGTATCGCCTGCCTGCCACTCTAACCAGCACATGCCCCAGTGCACGAGAAAGAGAGTCCGCCCCTCCCTCGGGGAGTCTCCGTTCACGTGGGGGGCAAGCGGCTTAGGGGAACGTGGATCCAGAACTCAAACCGCATTCCTGGGCCTGAGCTACCAAAAGGACTTGCAGTCCCCTTGTAATGCCGAAAGCCTCGGACAGTGACCGAGTGCCTGGTAGCAGAAGGCAGTCTTCCCTGCTCACGGCCAGGAGCAGGGATGGATTCCCCCACCCCTGGGGTGGAGAGCTGGATACCTCACGTGTGAGAACCCTCAATACAGTGGACAAATGACATGGCTCCCTGTTCTCCTGTGAACTAAACAAGTCACTGGTCGTCATGTCGGCTGGGCCTTGGAGTAACCACTGTCACCTCTGCCCTAGGCCTACAGGTACCTGGAGGAGATGCGGAAGAGACTTCCTTCCGCCAACATGTCGTACTACGTGGACCAGCGGACCGTGGACGCCGTGCACCAGGGCCTGGGCCTGCCTCTGACGCACGTGGTGCCCGAGCGGATCCGCCACAACAGCATGGAGGAGCAGGAGGAAGTGGTGGAGGAGGTGGAAAACGACCCCTGACGGCCTGGGCAGCCTGCGTCCTGCATCTGAATGCTTCCTCGGGACTTCACCCGTCTCCCACAACAGCAAAGGCGACTTTTTTGTTACAGAAAATTCACTTCTGTGCCGTAGCAAGTAAGCACGGCAGCTGCAGCAGCCCAGGAGGGAGAGTGTTCGGCTGTCTGCCTTGTTTTTAAACCTCCCTTTCAGCACTCCTGCCCCTAGGACTGGGCTCAGCTAAGGATTTTGGTTGAGTTCCTGTTAAAGGCAGTTAGACCCACCTTTCCCGTGTTCTGCCAACTACAGACTGTGGGCCTAAGGAGCTTCCGGGCCTTCATGAGCCGAGGCTGCGCCTCAGCCTGAGGACGGCACACTGTTAGGCATGCCCACATTCCCGGCAGGGCACACCGCAGCCCTGTGCTTGACCGGCTTCTGTCCCCAGCCACCGGCGCCCACGCTCCTGTAACCCCAATAAAGCCTATTTTCTGAGGCCCGGCCCCTCCTGCCCCTCTCTGCGCCCACCACACAGAGGTCTGTCTGAGCTGATGTCACTGCTCAGTGAGAACCACAAAGGAAGACTGGGTGACACGTGCTGCCCTGTTTATTCTCCTGGGGTCCCCAGGGCCGCCCCTGCTGTGCAGCCTCTGGGCATCCGCCTCTTGTCCTCCCCGCAGGGAAGAGGTCTGCCAATCAGGCTGCTCTGTCTTGGGCCTTCTGCATCTCGGGTGGGCCACTCAGCCTTGCCTGGCTATTAATAGTGACGGGCGGGCGGGCGGCCTTCCTGTGCACGCTGGCACCGACAGCCCTCCAGACCTGGTGGAGCTACAAAGCCCAGATGCTGAGGGCGGCTCGTTCCTGGAGGCCTTCCTCTCCGGGGGGGATGGCCCGGGATCCAGCTGGCCCCCTGTGGCAGGAAGCTCTGGGACTAAGGAGAGGAAAGCAGGAGGAGTCTGTCTCTGAGTTTCTCCAAAAGCAGCAGAGCTCTCACCGCCAGCTTCCGGCAGTCCTCGTCCACATCCTTCTCAGCCACGTCTGCCGAGAGGAAAGGAAGAGGCAGCGTCGCAGGGCCCGCCATCATCTCTTCCCTCCCCTTCCGGCTCCCTGCAGGAGCCGCCTGCCAGGCCTCTCCTGGGGTCCCAGTATTCGCTCTACTATCCACATAACCTTGACAGGTTCAGGATTATTCTGAAGTAATACAGACTCCCATGCGAGGCCGCCCTCTGTCAAGACCCCTGCAGGATTCCCCAATGACCTTAACAACAACTGTCCCTCTGGCCCCATTCCCACGCTGGGTCACCACGCTTCTCAGCGCCAACAGGGAGAAAGTGCCCGGTTGCTCCAGCCACTCCATGTGCCTGGATGGCCTCCTGCCTGCCCGGCTGATGCGGCCCAGGCCTGGACACTCACCTGCCAACCAGGACCTGGCTTCCAGGAGCTCGTCCGGCAGGTCCTCCAGGAGTCGCTCGGCAGGCACACTGAGGAGGACGGAGGAGACGGCAGACAGCAGGCCACGGCGCACGTAGCTACCAAGCAAGAAGGCAGGAAGGTGAGGCGCGGCTTTGTGGGTGGAGCCCAAGCCAGGGAGGCCGCCCACTGCCCGAGTCCAGCAGGCCAACCGCAGCAACGCACGCTGGCCCGCGTCCACCCCCAGGCCTGCTCGCTTACTGCCCGATGAGAAGCATCAGGCCGGCTGCCTCGAGACCCCGCCCTCGGCCTGACAGGCCACTCACGTGTCAACGTGGAAGCGGAGGGCCCACACGAACTCCAGCAGGGCCTTGCCCATGGGCACAGCCACCTGCAGACCAGCAGAGGGACAGGTGGGCACGATGTCGGCCATGTCCACTCCCCTGGCACCCAGACGGGCTCCTGCCCCTGAGCCGCAGCAGGCCAGGCTCATCTGAGCTGAGGGCTTGCACCCGTGCCCCTGTGGAGCTTCACTCGGGCCAGTGGAGGATGCGCTCCGTGGGTACGGGGCTTCACGCCCATGAGCTGGGCCAGCACCCTGCCTGTGGGCAGGCCAGGGCGGGTGGGGCTCAGGCAATTTGCACACTCCACCACTGCAGGCGAGATGCGGTAGGACCCTTAGCTCCCACTTCCCAACTCACTGTGGTATTAACAGCCAGGTACATCAAGGCCCCTAAGGTGTGGGTCAGTCTTCCAAGAACCAACTGGTCATCTCCCAAAAGGTCAAAGGTCACCACAGGCCTACAACACAGACCCAAGTGACTGGTGCAGCCCCAGCATCTCAGGGCTGGCTAACCTCCTCCCCGGGTCACCACCTGACCCCACGTGGCACCAGCAGAGCCGCAGAAGGCATTGCCAGATGCCGCAGCGTGCTGCAGTCCGCCGGTCACCCGGGCACAAGCCAGGCCCTGGGCCAGGACTGGGCCCTTCTCCGTCACTTGGGACCTCACAGCCTGAACTTGGACAGGAGCCCAGCTCCGGCTGAGGCAGGAGGAGGCGAGCAATGGCGGGCAGAGCGCAGGGCAGCAGTGGCCAGCATGCACAACACCACAGCAGCCCCCTCCCCAAACCTAAGCTCTAGGACCAATACCCTCACTGCAGAGCTCAACGGCAGAGGGAACCTTCCAGAAAGCTCCACGTCATTTAACTTACAAAACGTGTTCCTGCCCAAAGCCCCACCTCAGACCCTCTTTTGCAATGCAAGCTCTGAAAACCCCCACACCTGTCAAAGTGTCGAATGAGGGGGAAGAAGAAGTAGCCAGCCACGGAGTTGAATTCATTGGGGCCACCTGCCGGCTCCCGTCGGGGACAGCCCTGCCAGACATAGGCGCGGTGTCACCCAGGTTCCAGGCCCCTCGCACCCGCACAGGACGCCTGGCCCGGGAAGCTGCACAGCCCCCTCCACAGGGCAACAGGCCGCTGCGGCCCGGTGCCGGGGTCTGCTGGGGACCTCGTCCAGGAGTCCCAGCCCTGCACGTGGAGGGTTCGGCCCTCATCGTGGGGTGCCCTGGGCACTGTGGGGACAGAGCAGCCTCCCCCGCCTCCACCCTCAGCTCAGGGACAACTCTCAGCAGCCCAACCACTGAACACCCCAGGCTGGGAGGAAGCCACCTGGTGAGAACCCCAGCCACCGCTGGGCCGCTCATCTGTTCTTGGTAGCACGTCCAAACCGCTGTTCACTTTTTTTTTTTTTGTAGTACTGGGGATTGAACCCAGGGGTATTTTACCTCTGAGTTACACCCCTAGTCCTGTTTTTTATTCTTTATTTTGAAACAGGGTCTCCCTAAGTCGTGGAGGGCCTCACCAAGTAGCTGAGGCTGGCCACAAACCCGAATCCTCCGGTCTCAGTCTCCCAAGTACTGGGATTACAAGTGTGCACCACAACGCCCAGCCCAGAGGAATCTTAACTGTCCCTCCTGC
Organism: Graphiurus murinus; assembly: GCA_004027655.1. Lineage (NCBI taxonomy): Eukaryota > Metazoa > Chordata > Mammalia > Rodentia > Gliridae > Graphiurus > Graphiurus murinus. The sequence goes on from PVLC010037891.1 coordinate 13,669, forward strand.
CACCCAAAGTCCCACACGCAGGAGAATCTGACCAGGGTCCTGGCTGACCTTCGAGAACCTCCGGGTCTTGCTTCGGATCCGCTCCTCCACCACCGCCCGCCAGCTGGGATCCACAGTGCTGCCAGGCTGAGACACAGCCAGCGCCGGTGAGCACGGGGTGCTGGGACCAGGGCCGCTGTGCTGGGGAGACCTCCTGAGGCGCCCTGGCCGAGATAGCTCCTGGGCAGCCAGAGTCAGGACCTATGGGGAAAGACCCGGGGCGGGCCATAGTGCTGGTGAAAGAGGATCTTCCAGAAGTCCAGTTACCAACCAAGCACCACAGCGCCCCAGACCCGCAACAGTGCCCAATGGCCCTTGGGGGCAAGTTCTGGCAACCACCGTCTCCGAATCTCTGTGCCTTGCTGGGAGAGGCAGGGGAGGGTGGGATGAGCACACCTGGCCAGTGCGCCTCCCTTCTCCCAAGACCTCAGCCTTAAGTACAAACAGCCTTATGAGCTGGGTGTAGCGGCACACACCCATAATCCCAGTGGTTGGGAGGCTGAGACAGGAGGATTGCAGGTTTGAGGACAGCCTTAGCAACATAGCGAGACTCTAAATAACCTAGTAAGAGCCTGTTTCAAAACAAAAAATAAAAGGGGCTAGGGGTGCAGCTAGGGGGTAGAATGCTCCTGGATTCAATCCCCAGTACCACAAAAAGAAGAAAAAAAAAGCCTTTTGTAAAAACGCTGACACCTAAGCCGGGCGTGGTGGTGCACGCTTGTAATCCCAGCATTTGGGAGGCTGAGACAGGAGGATCCGGGTTCGCGGCCAGCCTCAGCTACCTAGTGAGGCACTCCGCAACTTAGTGAGACTCGGTTTCAAAATAAAGAATAAAAAAATAGGGCTGGGGGTGTAGCTCGGAGGTAGAATGCCCCTGAGTTCAATCCCCAGTACCGCAAAAAAAAAAAAAGCAGCAGCCGCCCTGCATGGTAGCACATGCTTGTAATCCCAGCATTTGGGAGGCTGAGACTGGAGGATCTGGGTTTGAGGCCAGCCTCAGCTGCTTAGTGAGGCCCTCTGCAACTTAGTGAGACCCTGTTTCAAAATAAAGAATAAAAAATAGGGCTGGGGGTGTAGCTCAGAGGTAGAATGCCCCTGAGTTCCATCCCCAGTACCGCAAAAACAAAACAACAACAACAAAAAAACGCCGACACCTGCAATGTGTAGAAGAACCCAAAAGCATGCTCAGTGAAGGAAACCAGTCACAAGCCTATGCGTCACCCAATTCCATCTATGTGAGATACCCAGGACAGGCACATCCAGAGCCAGGAAGTAGACCGCAAAAAAAACAAAAGGATGGTGCATTCTTCTGGAATTTTCTTAAGTTTTTTTTTTTTTTTTTTTTTTTTTTTTTTTTTT